>JAAMPC010000089.1:0-104673 GCA_016771965.1 Brassica carinata
ATATTTTTTAAATTCACTAAAAATTTGTAGGTTAACCCCTACGAAAATATTGAGTTTTTCGTTAAATGCTTTATATACTGAAGTTTATACTCTTTAGTGTTTTTTAAATATATTTAACCACATTATAAATTTGTATTTATGTATTCTAAACCACCTTTTAAGTTACATGTACATCATTCTAATTTTTAACAATTAACTTAGTTTAAATTTATATACTACTTAAATAAGTTGATTAAACACTTTGAAATCACTATTATCAAGAGAAACGGAGACAACAAAGGTTCCTAACCTATTTGACCATCATAATATGTAAGTGTAGGATGCAACTTTGCAATAGTAAAATATTGTCATATTTTTTGAATTTCACTCAGAATTTGTAGGTTATCCCGTACGAAAATATTGAGTTTTTCTGTTAAATGCTCTATATAGTGAATCTTATACTCATTAGTGTTTTTTAAAAATATTTAACCACATTCTAAATTTGATTTAAAGTATTCTAAACTATTATTCAAGGTACATGTACATCATTCTAATTTTTAACAATTAATTTAGTTTAAATTCACACACTGCTTAAATAAGTGGACTGAGCCCTTTGAAATCACTATTATCTAGAGAAACGGAGACAACAAAGGTTCTTAATCTCTTTGACCATCATAATATGTAAGTGGAGGATGCAACTATGAAATAAATAAATATTGTCATATTTTTGAATTTCACTCAAAATTTGTAGGTTAACCCCAACGAAAATATTGAGTTTTTCGTTAAATGCTTTATATAGTGAAGCTTATACTCATTAGTAATGTTTAAAATATTTAACCACATTATACATTTGTATTAATGTATTCTAAACTATTATTCAAGGTACATGTACTCCATTCAAATTTTTAACAATTAATATAGTTTAAATTCATACACTACTTAAATAAGTGGACTTACCACTATAAAATCACTATTATCTAGAGAAACGTAAACAACAAAGGTTTCTTATCTCTTTGACCATCAAAATATGTTAGTGGATGATGAAACTATACAATAAAAAAAATATTGTCATATTTTTGAATTCACTCAAAATTTGTAGGTTGATCCCTACAAAAATATTGAGTTTTTCGTTAAATGCTTTATATACTGAAGTTTATACTCTTTAGTGTTTTTTTAAATATATTTAACCACATTATAAATTTGTATTTATGTATTCTAAACCACCGTTTAAGTTACATGTATATCATTCTAATTTTTAACAATTAATTTAGTTTAAATTCATATACTGCTTAAATAAATGGATTAAACACTATGAAATCACTATTATCTAGAGAACAATAGTAAAATATTGTCATATTTTTTAATTTCACTCAAAATTTGTAGGTTAACCCTACTAAAATATTGAGTTTTTCGTTAAATGCTCTATATAGTGAAGCTTATACTCATTAGTGTTGTTTAAAAATATTTAACCACATTCTACATTTGTATTAATGTATTCTAAACTATTATTCAAGATACATGTACATCATTCTAATTTTTAACAATTAATTTAATTTCAATTCATAAACTGCTAAAGTAAGTGGACTAAACACTATAAAATCACTATTATCTAGAGAAACGTAGACAACAAAGGTTCCTAACCTCTTTGACCATCATAATATGTAAGTGGAGGATGCAACTATGCAATAAACAATATTGTCATATTTTTGAATTTCACTCAAAATTTGTAGGTTAACCCTACTAAAATATTGAGTTTTTAGTTAAATGTTCTATATACTCAAATTTATATTCAATAGTGTTGTTTAAATATATTTAACCAAATTCTACATTTGTATTAATGTATTCTAAACTATTATTCAAGGTACATGTACATCATTCTAATTTTTAACAATTAATTTAATTTCAATTCATAAACTGCTAAAGTAAGTGGACTAAACACTATAAAATCACTATTATCTAGAGAAACGTAGACAACAAAGGTTCCTAACCTCTTTGACCATCATAATAGTTAAGTGGAGGAAACAACTTTGCAATAAACAATATTGTCATATTTTTTAATTTCACTCAAAATTTGTAGGTTAACCCCTACGAAAATATTGAGTTTTTCGTTAAATGCTCTATATAGTGAAGCTTATACTCTTTAGTGTTGTTTAAATATATTTAACCAAATTCTACATTTGTATTAATGTATTCTAAACTATTATTCAAGGTACATGTACATCATTCTAATTTTTAACAATTAATTTAATTTCAATTCATAAACTGCTAAAGTAAGTGGACTAAACACTATAAAATCACTATTATCTAGAGAAACGTAGACAACAAAGGTTCCTAACCTCTTTGACCATCATAATAGTTAAGTGGAGGAAACAACTTTGCAATAAACAATATTGTCATATTTTTTAATTTCACTCAAAATTTGTAGGTTAACCCCTACGAAAATATTGAGTTTTCGTTAAATTCTCTATATAGTGAAGCTTATACTCTTTAGTGTTGTTTAAAAATATTTTACCACATTCTACATTTGTACTAATGTATTATAAACTATCTTTCAAGGTACATGTACATCATTCTAATTTTTAACAATTAATTTAGTTTAAATTCATATACTGCTTAAATAAGTGGACTAAGCTCAATGAAATCACTATTATCTAGAGAAACGTAGACAACAAAGGTTCCTAACCTCTTTGACCATCATAATATGTAAGTGGAGGATGCAACTATGCAATAAACAATATTGTCATATTTTTGAATTTCACTCAAAATTTGTAGGTTAACCCCTACGAAATTATTGAGTTTTTCGTTAAATGCTCTATATAGTGAAGCTTATACTCATTAGTATTGTTTAAAAATATTTGACCTCATTCTACATTTGTATTAATGTATTATAAACTATTATTCAAGGTACATGTACATCATTCAAATTTTTAACAATTAATTTAGTTTAAATTCATAAACTGATTAAATAAGTGGACTAAGCTCAATAAAATCACTATTATCTAGAGAAACGTAGACAAAAAGGTTCCTAACCTATTTGAACATTATAATAGGTAAGTGGAGGATACAACTTTGCAATAAAACAATATTATCATATTTTTTGAATTTCACTCAAAATTTGTAGGTTAACCCATACGAAAATATTGAGTTTTTCTTTAAATGCTCTATATATTGAAGTTTATACTCTTTAGTGTTGTTTAAAAATATTTAACCACGTTCTACATTTGTATTAATGTATTTTAAACTATCCTTCAAGGTACATGTACATCATTCTAATTTTTAACAAATAATTTAGTTTAAATTCATATAGTGCTTAAATAAGTGGACTAAGCACGATAAAATAACTTTTATCTAGAGAAACAGAGACAACAAAGATTCCTAACCTCTTTGACCATCATAAAATGTATGTAGAAGATGCAACTTTGCAAAAAAATAATATTGTCATATTTTTTGAATTTCACTCAAAATTTGTAGGTTAGTAACCCCTACGAAAATATTGAGTTTTTTGGTTAAATGTTCTATATAGTGAAGCTTATACTCATTAGTGTTGTTTAAAAATATTTAACCATATTCTATATTTGTATTAATGTATTCTAAACTATAGGTACATGTACATCATTCTAATTTTTAACAATTAATTTAGTTTAAATTCACACACTGCTTAAATAAGTGGACTAAACACTATAAAATCACTATTATCTAGAGAAACGGAGACAACAAAGATTCCTAACCTCTTTGACCATCATAAAATGTATGTAGAAGATGCAACTTTGCAAAAAATAATATTGTCATATTTTTGAATTTCACTCAAAATTTGTAGGTTAACCCCTACGAAAATATTGAGTTTTTCGTTAAATGCTCTATATAGTGAAGCTTATACTCATTAGTGTTGTTTAAAAATATTTAACAATATTCTATATTTGTATTAATGTATTCTAAACTATTATTCAAGGTACATGTACATCATTCAAATTTTTAACAATTAATTTAGTTTAAATTCATATAGTGCTTAAATAAGTGGACTAAACACTATAAAATCACTATTATCTAGAGAAACGGAGACAACAAAGGTTCCTAACCTCTTTGACCATCAAAATATGTAAGTGGAGGATACAACTTTGCAATAAAATAATATTGTCATATTTTTGAATTTCACTCAAAATTTGTAGGTTAACCCCTACGAAAATATTGAGTTTTTAGTTAAATGTTCTATATACTCAAATTTATATTCAATAGTGTTGTTTAAAAATATTTAACCACGTTCTACATTTGTATTAATGTATTTTAAACTATCCTTCAAGGTACATGTACATCATTCTAATTTTTAACAAATAATTTAGTTTAAATTCATATAGTGCTTAAATAAGTGGACTAAGCTCAATAAAATCACTATTATCTAGAGAAACAGAGACAACAAAGATTCCTAACCTCTTTGACCATCATAAAATGTATGTAGAAGATGCAACTTTGCAAAAAAATAATATTGTCATATTTTTTGAATTTCACTCAAAATTTGTAGGTTAGTAACCCCTACGAAAATATTGAGTTTTTTGGTTAAATGTTCTATATAGTGAAGCTTATACTCTTTAGTGTTGTTTAAATATATTTAACCACATTCTAAATTTGTATTTATGTATTCTAAACCACCTTTCAAGGTACATGTACATCATTCTAATTTTTAACAATTAATTTAGTTTAAATTCATATAGTGCTTAAATAAGTGGACTAAGCTCAATAAAATCACTATTATCTAGAAGCGGACACAACAAAGGTTCCTAACCTCTTTGACCATCATAATATGTAAGTGGAGGATGCAACTTTGCAATAATAAAATATTGTCATATTTTTTGAATTTCATTCAAAATTTGTAGGTTAACAACCCTACGAAAATATTGACTTTTTCGGTTAAATGCTCTATATAGTGAAGCTTATACTCATTAGTGTTGTTTAAAAATATTTAACCACATTTTGTATTTGTATTAATGTATTCTAAACTATTATTCACGGTACATGTATATCATTCTAATTTTTTAACAATTAATTTAGTTTAAATTCATACACTTCTTAAATAAGTGGACTTACAACTATGAAATCACTATTATCTAGAGAAACGGACACAACAAAGGTTCCTTATCTCTTTGACCATCAAAATATGTAAGTGGAGGATGCAACTATGCAATAAATAAATATTGTCATATTTTTGAATTTCACTCAAAATTTGTAGGTTAACCCCTACGAAAATATTGAGTTTTTCGTTAAATGCTCTATATACTGAAGCTTATACTCTTTAGTGTTGTTTAAATATATTTAACCACATTCTAAATTTGTATTTATGTATTCTAAACCACCTTTCAAGGTACATGTATATCATTCTAATTTTTAACAATTAATATAGTTTAAATTCATATACTACTTAAATAAATAGACTAAACACTATGAAATAACTATTATCTAGAGAAACGGAGACAAAAAAGGTTCCTAACCTATTTGTTCATTATGATAGGTAAGTGTAGGATGCAACTTTGCAATAAAACAATCTTATCATATTTTTTGAATTTCACTCAAAATTTGTAGGTTAACCCTACGAAAATATTGAGTTTTTCTTTAAATGCTCTATATATTGAAGCTTATACTCTTTGGTGTTGTTTAAATATATTTAACCACATTCTAAATTTGTATTTATGTATTCTAAACCACCTTTCAAGGTACATGTATATCATTCTAATTTTTAACAATTAATATAGTTTAAATTCATATACTACTTAAATAAATAGACTAAGCACTATGAAATAACTATTATCTAGAGAAACGGAGACAAAAAAGATTCCTAACCTATTTAATCATTATGATAGGTAAGTGTAGGATGCAACTTTGCAATAAAACAATCTTATCATATTTTTTGAATTTCACTCAAAATTTGTAGGTTAACCCCTACGAAAATATTGAGTTTTTCTTTAAATGCTCTATATATTGAAGCTTATACTCTTTAGTGTTGTTTAAAAATATTTAACCATATTATATATTTGTATTAATGTATTCTAAACTATTATTCAAGGTACATGTACATCATTCTAATTTTTAACAATTAATTTAGTTTAAATTCATACACTGCCTAAATAAGTGAACTTACAACTATGAAATCACTATTATCTAGAGAAACGGACACAAAAAAGGTTCCTTATCTCTTTGACCATCAAAATATGTAAGTGGAGGATGCAACTATGAAATAAAAAAATATTGTCATATTTTTAAATTCACTAAAAATTTGTAGGTTAACCCCTACGAAAATATTGAGTTTTTCGTTAAATGCTTTATATACTGAAGTTTATACTCTTTAGTGTTTTTTAAATATATTTAACCACATTATAAATTTGTATTTATGTATTCTAAACCACCTTTTAAGTTACATGTACATCATTCTAATTTTTAACAATTAATTTAGTTTAAATTTATATACTACTTAAATAAGTTGACTAAACACTTTGAAATCACTATTATCAAGAGAAACGGAGACAACAAAGGTTCCTAACCTCTTTGACCATCATAATATGTAAGTGGAGGATGCAACTATGAAATAGTAAAATATTGTCATATTTTTGAATTTCACTCAGAATTTGTAGGTTAACCCCTACGAAAATATTGAGTTTTTCCGTTAAATGCTCTATATAGTGAATCTTATACTCATTAGTGTTTTTTAAAAATATTTAACCACATTCTAAATTTGATTTAAAGTATTCTAAACTATTATTCAAGGTACATGTACATCATTCTAATTTTTAACAATTAATTTAGTTTAAATTCACACCTTTGCTTAAATAAGTGGATGAGCCCTTTGAAATCACTATTATCTAGAAGCGGAGACAACAAAGGTTCTTAATCTCTTTGACCATCATAATATGTAAGTGGAGGATGCAACTATGAAATAAATAAATATTGTCATATTTTTGAATTTCACTCAAAATTTGTAGGTTAACCCCTACTGAAAATATTGAGTTTTTAGTTAAATGCTTTATATACTGAAGTTTATACTCTTTAGTGTTTTTAAATATATTTAACCACATTATAAATTTGTATTTATGTATTCTAAACCACCTTTTAAGTTACATGTACATCATTCTAATTTTTAACAATTAATTTAGTTTAAATTTATATACTACTTAAATAAGTTGACTAAGCACTTTGAAATCACTATTATCCAGAGAAACGGAGACAACAAAGGTTCCTAACCTCTTTGACCCATAATATGTAAGTGGAGGATGCAAAAATATTGTCATATTTTTGAATTTCACTCAAAATTTGTAGGTTAACCCCTACGAAAATATTGAGTTTTTAGTTAAATGCTTTATATACTGAAGTTTATACTCTTTAGTGTTTTTAAAAATATTTAACCACATTCTAAATTTGATTTAAAGTATTCTAAACTATTATTCAAGGTACATGTACATCATTCTAATTTTTAACAATTAATTTAGTTTAAATTCATTCACTGCTTAAACAAGTGGACTTACCACTATGAAATCACTATTATCTAGAGAAACGGAGACAACAAAGGTTCCTAACCTCTTTGACCATCATAATATGTAAGTGGAGGATGCAACTTTGCAATAATAAAATATTGTCATATTTTTTAAATTCACTAAAATTTGTAGGTTAACCCCAACGAAAATATTGAGTTTTTCGTTAAATGCTCTATATACTGAAGTTTATACTCTTTAGTGTTGTTTAAATATATTTAACCACATTCTACATTTGTATTAATGTATTCTAAACTATTATTCAAGGTACATGTACATCATTCTAATTTTTAACAATTAATTTAGTTTAAATTCATATCTTGCTTAAATAAGTGAACTTACAACTATGAAATCACTATTATCTAGAGAAACGGACACAAAAAAGGTTCCTTATCTCTTTGACCATCAAAATATGTAAGTGGAGGATGCAACTATGAAATAAAAAAATATTGTCATATTTTTTAAATTCACTAAAATTTGTAGGTTAACCCCTACGAAAATATTGAGTTTTTAGTTAAATGCTTTATATCTTGAAGTTTATACTCTTTAGTGTTTTTAAATATATTTAACCACATTATAAATTTGTATTTATGTATTCTAAACCACCTTTTAAGTTACATGTACATCATTCTAATTTTTAACAATTAACTTAGTTTAAATTTATATACTACTTAAATAAGTTGATTAAACACTTTGAAATCACTATTATCAAGAGAAACGGAGACAACAAAGGTTCCTAACCTATTTGACCATCATAATATGTAAGTGTAGGATGCAACTTTGCAATAGTAAAATATTGTCATATTTTTGAATTTCACTCAGAATTTGTAGGTTAACCCCTACGAAAATATTGAGTTTTTCTAAATGCTCTATATAGTGAATCTTATACTCATTAGTGTTTTTAAAAATATTTAACCACATTCTAAATTTGATTTAAAGTATTCTAAACTATTATTCAAGGTACATGTACATCATTCTAATTTTTAACAATTAATTTAGTTTAAATTCACACCTTTGCTTAAATAAGTGGATGAGCCCTTTGAAATCACTATTATCAAGAGAAACGGAGACAACAAAGGTTCTTAATCTCTTTGACCATCATAATATGTAAGTGGAGGATGCAACTATGAAATAAATAAATATTGTCATATTTTTGAATTTCACTCAAAATTTGTAGGTTAACCCCAACGAAAATATTGAGTTTTTCGTTAAATGCTTTATATAGTGAAGCTTATACTCATTAGTAATGTTTAAAAATATTTAACCACATTATACATTTGTATTAATGTATTCTAAACTATTATTCAAGGTACATGTACTCCATTCAAATTTTTAACAATTAATATAGTTTAAATTCATATCTTGCTTAAATAAGTGGACTTACCACTATAAAATCACTATTATCTAGAGAAGCGTAAACAACAAAGGTTTCTTATCTCTTTGACCATCAAAATATGTTAGTGGATGATGAAACTATACAATAAAAAATATTGTCATATTTTTGAATTCACTCAAAATTTGTAGGTTAACCCCTACTGAAAATATTGAGTTTTTCGTTAAATGCTTTATATACTGAAGTTTATACTCTTTAGTGTTTTTTAAATATATTTAACCACATTATAAATTTGTATTTATGTATTCTAAACCACCTTTTAAGTTACATGTACATCATTCTAATTTTTAACAATTAATTTAGTTTAAATTTATATCTTCTTAAATAAATGGATTAAACACTATGAAATCACTATTATCTAGAGAACAATAGTAAAATATTGTCATATTTTTTAAAATTTCACTCAAAATTTGTAGGTTAACCCCACAAAAATATTGAGTTTTTCCGTTAAATGCTCTATATAGTGAAGCTTATACTCATTAGTGTTTTTTAAAAATATTTAACCACATTCTAAATTTGATTTAAAGTATTCTAAACTATTATTCAAAGTATATGTACATCATTCTAATTTTTAACAACTAATTTAGTTTAAATTCATTCACTGCTTAAACAAGTGGACTTACCACTATGAAATCACTATTATCTAGAGAAACGTAGACAACAAAGGTTCCTAACCTCTTTAACCATCATAATATGTAAGTGGAAGATGCAAATTTGCAGTAATAAAATATTGTTATATTTTTATTAATTTCACTCAAAAATTTTAGGTTAACCAGTACGAAAATATTGAGTTTGTCGTTAAATGCTCTATATACTAAAGTTTATACTGTTTAGTGTTGTTTAAATATATTTAACCACATTCTACATTTGATTTAATGTATTCTAAACTATTATTCAAGGTACATGTACATCATTCTAATTTTTAACAATTAATTTAGTTTAAATTCATACACTGCTTAAATAAGTGGACTTACCACTATGAAATCACTATTATCTAGAGAAACGTAGACAACAAAGGTTCCTAACCTCTTTGACCATCATAATATGTAAGTGGAGGATGCAACTTTGCAGTAATAAAATATTGTCATATTTTTGAATTTCACTCAAAATTTGTAGGTTAACCCCTACGAAAATATTGAGTTTTTCGTTAAATGCTCTATATATTAAAGTTTATACTCTTTAGTGTTGTTTAAATATATTTAACCACATTCTACATTTGATTTAATGTATTCTAAACTATTATTCAAGGTACATGTACATCATTCTAATTTTTAACAATTAATTTAGTTTAAATTCATATCTTGCTTAAATAAATGGATTAATCACTATGAAATCACTATTATCTAGAAGCGGAGACAACAAAGGTTCCTAACCTCTTTGACCATCATAATATGTAAGTGGAGGATGCAACTATGAAATAAATATTTTTTCATATTTTTGAATTCACTCAAAATTTGTAGGTTAACCCCTACGAAAATATTGAGTTTTTAGTTAATTGCTTTGTATACTCAAGTTTATACTCTTTAGTGTTGTTTAAATATATTTAACCACATTATAAATTTGAATGTATGTATTCTAAACCACCTTTTAAGGTACATGTACATCATTCTAATTTTTAAAAATTAATTTAGTTTAAATTTATATCTGCATAAATAATTTGACTAAGCACTATGAAATCACTATTATCTAGAAGCGGAGACAACAAAGGTTCCTAACCTATTTGACAATCATAATAGGTAAGTGGAGGATGAAAATTTGCAATAGTAAAATATTGTCATATTTTTGAATTTCACTCAAAATTTGTAGGTTAACCCCTAGGAAAATATTGAGTTTTTTGTTAAATGCTCTATATACTGAAGCTTATACTCTTTAGTGTTGTTTAAATATATTTATCCACATTCTAAATTTGTATTTATGTATTTAAAACCACCTTTCAAGGAACATGTACATCGTTTTAATTTTTAACAATTAATTTAGTTTAAATCCATATCTTGCTTAAATAAATGGATTAAACACTATGAAATCACTATTATCTAGAGAACAATAGTAAAATATTGTCATATTTTTTAAAATTTCACTCAAAATTTGTAGGTTAACCCCACAAAAATATTGAGTTTTTAGTTAAATGCTCATATAGTGAAGCTTATACTCATTAGTGTTTTTAAAAATATTTAACCACATTCTAAATTTGATTTAAAGTATTCTAAACTATTATTCAAGATACATGCACATCATTCTAATTTTTAACAATTAATTTAGTTTAAATTCATACAATGTTTAAACAAGTGGACTTACCACTATGAAATCACTATTATCTAGAAGCGGAGACAACAAAGGTTCCTAACCTCTTTGACCATCATAATATGTAAGTGGAGGATGCAACTTTGCAGTAATAAAATATTTTCATATTTTTGAATTTCACTCAGAATTTGTAGGTTAACCCCTACTGAAAATATTGAGTTTTTCGTTAAATGCTCTATATAGTGAAGCTTATACTCATTAGTATTGTTTAAAAATATTTGAAAACATTGTACATTTGTATTAATGTATTCTAAACTATTATTCAAGGTACATGTACATCATTCAAATTTTTAACAATTAATTTAGTTTAAATTCATATAGTGCTTAAATAAGTGGACTTACAACTATGCAATCACTATTATCTAGAAAAGCGGAGACAACAAAGGTTCCTAATCTCTTTGACCATCAAAATATATAAGTGGAGGATCCAACTATGCAATAAATATTTTTTTCATATTTTTGAATTCACTCAAAATTTGTAGGTTAACCCCTACTGAAAATATTGAGTTTTTCGTTAATTGCTTTGTATACTCAAGTTTATACTCTTTAGTGTTGTTTAAATATATTTAACCACATTATAAATTTGAATGTATGTATTCTAAACCACCTTTTAAGGTACATGTACATCATTCTAATTTTTAAAAATTAATTTAGTTTAAATTTATATACTGCATAAATAATTTGACTAAGCACTATGAAATCACTATTATCTAGAGAAACGGAGACAACAAAGGTTCCTAACCTCTTTGACCTTCATAATATGTAAATGGAGGATGCAACTTTGCAGTAGTAAAATATTGTCATATTTTTTTTTAATTTCACTCAAAATTTGTAGGTAACCCCTACGAAAATATTGAGTTTTTCTATAAATGCTCTATATATTGAAGCTTATACTCTTTAGTGTTGTTTAAAAATATTTAACCACGTTCTAAATTTTTATTAATGTATTCTAAACTATCCTTCAAGATACATGTACATCATTCTAATTTTTAACAAATAATTTTGTTTAAATTCATATAGTGCTTAAATAAGTAGACTAACCATTATGAAATTACTATTATCTTGAAAAATTGAGACAACAAAGGTTCCTAACCTCTTCAACCATCATAATATGTAAGTGGAGCATGCAACTATGCAGTAAAACAATATTGTCATTTTTTTGAATTTCATTCAAAATTTGTAGGTTAACCCCTACGAAACTATTGAGTTTTTCGTTAAATGCTCTATATACTGAAACTTATACTCTTTAGTGTTGTTTAAATATATTTAACAACATTCTAAATTTTTATTATTCTAAACCACCTTTCAAAGTACATGTACATCATTTAAATTTTTAACAATTAATTTAGTTTAAATTCATATACTGCTTAAATAAATGAATTAAGCACTATGAAATCACTGTTATCTAGAGAACGTAGACAACAAAGGTTCCTAACCTCTTTGACCATCATAATAGTTATGTGGAGGAAACAACTTTGCAATAAAATAATATTGTCATATTTTTTGAATTTCACTCAAAATTTGTAGGTTCTCCCAACGAAAAATATTGAGTTTTTCGTTAAATGCTTTATATACTGAAGCTTAAACTCATTAATGTTGTTTAAAAATATTTAACAATATTCTATATTTGTATTAATTTATTCTAAATTATTATTCAAGATACATGTACATCATTCCAATTTTTAACAATTAATTTAGTTTAAATTCATACACTGCTTAAATAAGTGGACTAAGCTCAATAAAATCACTATTATCTAGAGAAACAGACACAACAAAGGTTCTTTATCTCTTTGACCATCAAAATATGTAAGTGGAGGATGAAACTATGCAATAAACAATATTGTCATATTTTTTTAATTTCACTCAAAATATGTAGGTTAATCCCTACGAAAATATTGAGTTTTTCATTAAAGATACTATATACTGAAGCTTATACTCTTTAGTGTAGTTTAAAAATATTTAACCACAGTCTACATTTGTATTAATGTATTCTAAACTATTATTCAAGGTACATGTACATCATTCTAATTTTTAACAATTAATTTAGTTTAAATTCACATACTCCTTAAATAAGTGGACTGAGCCCTATGAAATAACTATTATCTAGAGAAACGGAGACAAAAAAGGTTCCTAACCTATTTGAACATTATAATAGGTAAGTGGAGGATACAACTTTGCAATAAAACAATATTATCATATTTTTTGAATTTCACTCAAAATTTGTAGGTTAACCCATACGAAAATATTGAGTTTTTCTTTAAATGCTCTATATATTGAAGTTTATACTCTTTAGTGTTGTTTAAAAATATTTAACCACGTTCTACATTTGTATTAATGTATTTTAAACTATCCTTCAAGGTACATGTACATCATTCTAATTTTTAACAAATAATTTAGTTTAAATTCATATAGTGCTTAAATAAGTGGACTAAGCACTATGAAATAACTATTATCTAGAGAAACAGAGACAACAAAGGTTCTTTATCTCTTTGACCATCAAAATATGTAAGTGGAGGATGAAACTATGCAATAGTAAAATATTGTCATATTTTTGAATTTCACTCAAAATTTGTAGGTTAACCCCTACTGAAAATATTGAGTTTTTCGTTAAATATTTTATATACTGAAGTTTATACTCTTTAGTGTTTTTAAATATATTTAACCACATTATAAATTTGTATTTATGTATTCTAAACCACCTTTTAAGTTACATGTACATCATTCTAATTTTTAACAATTAATTTAGTTTAAATTTATATACTACTTAAATAAGTTGACTAAGCACTTTGAAATCACTATTATCTAGAGAAACGGAGACAACAAAGGTTCCTTATCTCTTTGACCATCAAAATATGTAAGTGGAGGATGAAAATTTGCAATAGTAAAATATTGTCATATTTTTGAATTTCACTCAAAATTTGTAGGTTAACCCCTACGAAAATATTGAGTTTTTCGTTAAATATTTTATATACTGAAGTTTATACTCTTTAGTGTTTTTAAATATATTTAACCACATTATAAATTTGTATTTATGTATTCTAAACCACCTTTTAAGTTACATGTACATCATTCTAATTTTTAACAATTAATTTAGTTTAAATTTATATACTACTTAAATAAGTTGACTAAGCACTTTGAAATCACTATTATCTAGAAGCGGAGACAACAAAGATTCCTAACCTATTTGACCATCATAATATGTAAGTGGAGGATGAAAATTTGCAATAGTAAAATATTGTCATATTTTTGAATTTCACTCAAAATTTGTAGGTTAACCCCTACTGAAAATATTGAGTTTTTCGTTAAATGCTTTATATAGGGAAGCTTATACTCATTAGTAATGTTTAAAAATATTTAACCACATTCTACATTTGTATTAATGTATTCTAAATTATTATTCAAGCTACATGTACTTCATTCAAATTTTTAACAATTAATTTAGTTTAAATTCATACACTTCTTAAATAAGTGGACTTACAACTATGAAATCACTATTATCTAGAGAAACGGACACAACAAAGGTTCCTTATCTCTTTGACCATCAAAATATGTAAGTGGAGGATGCAACTATGCAATAAAAAATATTGTCATATTTTTGAATTTCACTCAAAATTTGTAGGTTAACCCCTACTGAAAATATTGAGTTTTTCGTTAAATGCTTTATATACTGAAGTTTATACTCTTTAGTGTTTTTTAAATATATTTAACCACATTATAAATTTGTATTTATGTATTCTAAACCACCTTTTAAGTTACATGTACATCATTCTAATTTTTAACAATTAATTTAGTTTAAATTTATATACTACTTAAATAAGTTGACTAAGCACTTTGAAATCACTATTATCTAGAGAAACGGAGACAACAAAGGTTTCTAACCTCTTTGACCATCAAAATATGTTAGTGGATGATGAAACTATACAATAAAAAAAATATTGTCATATTTTTGAATTCACTCAAAATTTGTAGGTTGATCCCTACAAAAATATTGAGTTTTTCGTTAAATGCTTTATATACTGAAGTTTATACTCTTTAGTGTTTTTTTAAATATATTTAACCACATTATAAATTTGTATTTATGTATTCTAAACCACCTTTTAAGTTACATGTATATCATTCTAATTTTTAACAATTAATTTAGTTTAAATTCATATACTACTTAAATAAATAGACTAAGCACTATGAAATCACTATTATCTAGAGAACAATAGTAAAATATTGTCATATTTTTTAAAATTTCACTCAAAATTTGTAGGTTAACCCCCACAAAAATATTGAGTTTTTCCGTTAAATGCTCTATATAGTGAAGCTTATACTCATTAGTGTTTTTAAAAAATATTTAACCACATTCTAAATTTGATTTAAAGTATTCTAAACTATTATTCAAGATACATGCACATCATTCTAATTTTTAACAATTAATTTAGTTTAAATTCATACAATGTTTAAACAAGTGGACTTACCACTATGAAATCACTATTATCTAGAGAAACGTAGACAACAAAGGTTCCTAACCTCTTTGACCATCATAATATGTAAGTGGAGGATGCAACTTTGCAGTAATAAAATATTTTCATATTTTTGAATTTCACTCAGAATTTGTAGGTTAACCCCTACGAAAATATTGAGTTTTTCGTTAAATGCTCTATATAGTAAAGTTTATACTCTTTAGTGTTGTTTAAATATATTTAACCAAATTCTGCATTTGATTTAATGTATTCTAAACTATTATTCAAGGTACATGTACATCATTCTAATTTTTAACAATTAATTTAGTTTAAATTCATATCTTGCTTAAATAAGTAGACTAACCATTATGAAATCACTATTATCTAGAGAAACGGAGACAACAAAGGTTTCTAACCTCTTTGACCATCATAATATGTAAGTGGAGGATGAAACTTTGCAAAAATAAAATATTGTCATTTTTTTTTAATTTCACTCAAAATTTGTAGGTTAACTCCTCCGAAAATATTGAGTTTTTCCGTTAAATGCTCTATATAGTGAAGCTTATACTCATTAGTGTTTTTAAAAAATATGTAACTACATTCTAAATTTGATTTAAAGTACTGTAAACTATTATTCAAGGTACATATACATCATTCTAATTTTTAACAATTAATTTAGTTTAAATTCATACACTGTTTAAACAAGTGGACTTACCACTATGAAATCACTATTATCTAGAGAAACGTAGACAACAAAGGTTCCTAACCTCTTTGACCATCAAAATATATAAGTGGAGGATGCAACTTTGCAGTAATAAAATATTGTCATATTTTTGAATTTCACTCAGAATTTGTAGGTTAACAACCCCTACTTAAAATATTGAGTTTTTCGTTAAATGCTCTATATATTAAAGTTTATACACTTTAGTGTTGTTTAAATATATTTAACCACATTCTACATTTGATTTAATGTATTCTAAACTATTATTCAAGGTACATGTACATCATTCTAATTTTTAACAATTAATTTAGTTTAAATTCATACACTGCTTAAATAAATGGATTAAGCACTCTGAAATCACTATTATCTAGAGAAACGTAGACAACAAAGGTTCCTAACCTCTTTGACCATCATAATATGTAAGTGGAGGATGCAACTATGCAATAAAAAATATTGTCATATTTTTGAATTTCACTCAAAATTTGTAGGTTAACCCCTACGAAAATATTGAGTTTTTCGTTTAATGCTCTATATAGTGAAGCTTATACTCATTAGTATTGTTTAAAAATATTTAAGCACATTCTACATTTGTATTAATGTATTATAAACCACCTTTCAAGGTACATGTACATCATTCTTATTTTTAACAATTAATTTAGTTTAAATTCATGCACTGCTTAAATAAGTGGACTTACCACTATGAGTTCACTATTATCTTGAGAAACGGAAACAACAAAGGTTCCTTATCTCTTTGACCATCAAAATATGTAAGTGGAGGATGCAACTATGCAATAAAACAATATTGTCATATTTTTTAATTTTACTCAAAATTTGTAGGTTAACCCCTACGAAAATATTGAGTTTTTCTTTAAATGCTCTATATATTGAAGTTTATGTTCTTTAGTGTTGTTTAAAAATATTTAACCACGTTCTATATTTGTATTAATGTATTCTAAACTATCCTTCAAGGTACATGTACATCATTCTAATTTTTAACAAATAATTTAGTTTAAATTCATATAGTGTTTAAATAAGTGGACTAAGCACTATGAAATCACTTTTATCTAGAGAAACGGAGACAACAAAGATTCATAACTTCTTTGACCATCATAAAATGTATATGGAAGATGCAACTTTGAAAAAAAAAATATTGTCATATTTTTTGAATTTCACTCAAAATTTGTAGGTTAACAACCCCTACGAAAATATTGAGTTTTTCGTTGAATGCTCTATATAGTGAAGCTTATACTCATTAGTATTGTTTAAAAATATTTGAAAACATTGTACATTTGTATTAATGTATTCTAAACTATTATTCAAGGTACATGTACATCATTCAAATTTTTAACAATTAATTTAGTTTAAATTCATACACTGCTTAAATAAGTGGACTTACAACTATGCAATCACTATTATCTAGAAAAACGGAGACAACAAAGGTTCCTAATCTCTTTGACCATCAAAATATATAAGTGGAGGATCCAACTATGCAATAAATATTTTTTTCATATTTTTGAATTCACTCAAAATTTGTAGGTTAACCCCTACAAAAATATTGAGTTTTTCGTTAATTGCTTTGTATACTCAAGTTTATACTCTTTAGTGTTGTTTAAATATATTTAACCACATTATAAATTTGAATGTATGTATTCTAAACCACCTTTTAAGGTACATGTACATCATTCTAATTTTTAAAAATTAATTTAGTTTAAATTTATATACTGCATAAATAATTTGACTAAGCACTATGAAATCACTATTATCTAGAGAAACGGAGACAACAAAGGTTCCTAACCTATTTGACAATCATAATAGGTAAGTGGAGGATGAAAATTTGCAATAGTAAAATATTGTCATATTTTTTGAATTTCACTCAAAATTTGTAGGTTAACCCCTAGGAAAATATTGAGTTTTTTGTTAAATGCTCTATATACTGAAGCTTATACTCTTTAGTGTTGTTTAAATATATTTATCCACATTCTAAATTTGTATTTATGTATTTAAAACCACCTTTCAAGGAACATGTACATCGTTTTAATTTTTAACAATTAATTTAGTTTAAATCCATATACTGCTTAAATAAATGGATTAAGTACTATGAAATCACTATTATCTAGAGAAACGTAGACAACAAAGGTTCCTAACCTCTTTGACCATCATAATATGTAAGTGGAGGATGAAACTTTGCAATAATAAAATATTGTCATATTTTTTGAATTTCACTCAAAATTTGTAGGTTAACCCCTACGAAAATATTGAGTTTTTCGTTAAATGCTTTATATAGGGAAGCTTATACTCATTAGTAATGTTTAAAAATATTTAACCACATTCTACATTTGTATTAATGTATTCTAAATTATTATTCAAGCTACATGTACTTCATTCAAATTTTTAACAATTAATTTAGTTTAAATTCATACACTGCTTAAATAAGTGGACTTACCACTATAAAATCACTATTATCTAGAGAAACGGAAACAACAAAGATTTTTTATCTCTTTGACCATCAAAATATGTTAGTGGATGATGAAACTATACAATAAAAAAATATTGTCATATTTTTGAATTTACTCAAAATTTGTAGGTTAACCCCTACGAAAATATTGAGTTTTTCGTTAAATGCTCTATATACTGAAGCTTATACTCATTAGTGTTGTTTAAATATATTTAACCACATTCTAAATTTGTATTGATGTATTCTAAACCACCTTTCAAGGTACATGTACATCATTCAAATTTTTAACAATTAATTTAGTTTAAATTCATATCCTGCTTAAATAAATGGATTAAGCACTATGAAATCACTATTATCTAGAGAAACGTAGACAACAAAGGTTCCTAACCTTTTTGACCATCATAATATGTAAGTGGAGGATGAAACTTTGCAATAATAAAATATTGTCATATTTTTTAATTTTACTCAAAATTTGTAGGTTAACCACTACGAAAATATTGAGTTTTTCGTGAAATGCTCTATATACTGAAACTTATACTCTTTCGTGTTGTTTAAATATATTAAACCAAATTCTAAACTTGTATTATTCTAAACCACCTTTCAAGATACATGTACATCATTCAAATTTTTAAAAATTAATTTAGTTTAAATTCATATACTGCTTAAATTAATGGATTAAGCACTATGAAATCACTATTATCTAGAGAAACGTTGACAACAAAGGTTCCTGACCTCTTTGACCATAATAATATGTAATTGGAGGTTGAAACTTTGCAATAATAAAATATTTTCATATTTTTTAAAATTTCACTTAAAATTTGTAGGTTAACCCCTACGAAAATATTGAGTTACAAATTTTGAGTTTTTTGTTAAATGCTCTATATAGTGAAGCTTATACTCATTAGTATTGTTTAAAAATATTTGACTACATTCTACATTTGAATTAATGTATTCTAAACTATTATTCAAGGTACATGTACATCATTCAAATTTTTAACAATTAATTTAGTTTAAATTCATACACTACTTAAATAAGTGGACTTACTACTCTGAAATAACTATTATCTAGAGAAACGGAGAAAACAAAAGTTCCTAATCTCTTTGACCATCAAAATATATAAGTGGAGGATGCAACTATGCAATAAAATTTTTTTTCATGTTTTTGAATTCACTCAAAATTTATAGGTTAACCCCTACGAAAATATTGAATTTTTCGTTAAATGCTTTATATACTGAAGTTTATACTTTTTAGTGTTGTTTAAATATATTTAACCACATTATAAATTTGTATTTATGTATTATAAACCATTTTTAAGGTACATGTACATCATTCTAATTTTTAACATTGAATTTAGTTTAAATTTATATATTACATAAATAAGTTGACTAAACACTATGAAATCACTATTATCTAGAGAAACAGAGACAACAAAGGTTTCTAACCTATTTGACCAACATAATATGTAAGTGGAGGATGCAACTTTGCAATAAAACAATATTATCATATTTTTTGAATTTCACTCAAAATTTGTTAACCCCTACCAAAATATTGAGTTTCTCGTTAAATGCATTATATACTGAAGCTTATACTCTTTAGTGTTGTTTAAATATATTTATCCACATTCTAAATTTGTATTTATGTATTCTAAACCACCTTTCAAGGAACATGTATATCATTCTAATTTTTAACAATTAATTTTGTTTAAATCCATATACTGCTTAAATAAATGGATTAAGCACTATGAAATCACTATTATCTAGAGAAACGTAGACAACAAAAGTTCCTAACCTCTTTGACCATCGTAATATGTAAGTGAAGGATGTAACTTTGTAATAATAAAATATTGTCATATTTTTTTAATTTCATTCCAAATTTGTAGGTTAACCCCTACGAAAATATTGAGTTTTCGGTTAAATGCTCTATATAGTGAAGCTGATACTCATTAGTGTTGTTTAAAATATTTAACCACATTCTACATTTGATTTAAAATATTCTAAAATATTATTCAAGGTACATGTACATCATTCTAATCTTTAACAATTAATTTAGTTTAAATTCATACATTGTTTAAATAAGTGAACTTACCCCTATGAAATCACTATTATCTAGAGAAACGGAGACAACAAAGGTTCCTAACCTATTTGACCATCATAATATGTAAGTGGATGATGAAACTTTGAAATATAACAATATTATCATATTTTTTGAATTTCACTCAAAATTTCTAGGTTACGAAAATATTGAGTTTTTCGTTAAATGCTCTATATACTGAAGCTTATACTCATTAGTGTTGTTTAAATATATCTAACCACATTCGAAATGTGTATTTATGTATTCTAAACCACCTTTAAAGGTACATGTACATCATTCAAATTTTTAACAATTAATTTAGTTTAAATTCATATACTACTTAAATAAGTGGACTAACCATTATGAAATCACTATTATCTAGAAGCGGAGACAACAAAGGTTCCTAACCTATTTGACCATCATAATATGTAAGTGGAGGATGAAACTTTGCAATAATACAATATTATCATAATTTTGAATTTCACTCAAAATTTGTAGGTTAACCCTAGAAAATATTGAGTTTTTAGTTAAATGCTCTATATATTGAAGCTTATACTCATTAGTGTTGTTTAAATATATCTAACCACATTCAAATGTGTATTTATGTATTCTAAACCACCTTTAAAGGTACATGTACATCATTCAAATTTTTAACAATTAATTTAGTTTAAATTCATATACTGCTTAAATAAATGGATTAAGCACTATGAAATCACTATTATCTAGAGAAACGGAGACAACAAAGGTTCCTAACCTATTTGACCATCATAATATGTAAGTGGAGGATGAAACTTTGCAATAATACAATATTATCATAATTTTTGAATTTCACTCAAAATTTGTAGGTTAACCCCTACGAAAATATTGAGTTTTTCGTTAAATGCTCTATATACTGAAGCTTATACTCATTAGTGTTGTTTAAATATATCTAACCACATTCAAATGTGTATTTATGTATTCTAAACCACCTTTAAAGGTACATGTACATCATTCAAATTTTTAACAATTAATTTAGTTTAAATTCATATACTGCTTAAATAAATGGATTAAGCACTATGAAATCACTATTATCTAGAGAAATGGAGACAACAAAGGTTCTTAACCTATTTGACCATCATAATATGTAAGTGGAGGATGAAACTTTGCAATAATACAATATTATCATAATTTTTGAATTTCACTCAAAATTTGTAGGTTAACCCCTACGAAAATATTGAGTTTTTCGTTAAATGCTCTATATACTGAAGCTTATACTCATTAGTGTTGTTTAAATATATCTAACCACATTCGAAATGTGTATTTATGTATTCTAAACCACCTTTAAAGGTACATGTACATCATTCAAATTTTTAACAATTAATTTAGTTTAAATTCATATACTGCTTAAATAAATGGATTAAGCACTATGAAATCACTATTATCTAGAAATGGAGACAACAAAGGTTCTTAACCTATTTGACCATCATAATATGTAAGTGGAGGATGAAACTTTGCAATAATACAATATTATCATAATTTTTGAATTTCACTCAAAATTTGTAGGTTAACCCCTACGAAAATATTGAGTTTTTCGTTAAATGCTCTATATACTGAAGCTTATACTCATTAGTGTTGTTTAAATATATCTAACCACATTCGAAATTTGTATTTATGTATTCTAACCACCTTTCAAGATACATGTACATCATTTAATTTTTTAACAATTGATTTAGTTTAAATTCATATACTGCTTAAATAAATGGATTAATCACTATGAAATCACTATTATCTAGAGAAACGTAGACAACAAAGGTTTCTAACCTCTTTGACCATCATAATATGTAAATGGAGGATGCAAATTTGCAATAATACAATATTATCATATTTTATGAATTTCACTCAAAATTTATAGGTTAACCCCTACGAAAATATTGAGTTTTTCGTTAAATGCTCTCTATACTGAAGCTTATACTCATTAGTGTTGTTTAAATATATCTAACCACATTCGAAATTTGTATTTATGTATTCTAACCACCTTTCAAGATACATGTACATCATTCAATTTTTTAACAATTGATTTAGTTTAAATTCATATACTGCTTAAATAAATGGATTAATCACTATGAAATCACTATTATCTAGAGAAATGTAGACAACAAAGGTTTCTAACCTCTTGACCATCATAATATGTAAGTGGAGGATGAAAATTTGCAATAATAAAATATGGTCGTAATTTTTAATTTCACTCAAAATTTGTAGGTCAACCCCTATGAAAATATTGAGTTTTTCCTTAAATGCTCTATATACTGAAACTTATACTCTTTAGTGTTGTTTAAAATATTTTAACCAAATTCTAAATTTGTATTTATGTATTCTAAACCACCTTTCAAGGTACATGTACATCATTCTAATTTTTAACAATTAATTTAGTTTAAATTTCATATACTGCTTAAATAAATGGATTAAGCACTATGAAATCACTATTATTTAGGGAAACGTTGACAACAAAGGTTCCTAACCTCTTTGACCATCATAATATGTAAGCGGAGGATACAAATTTGCAATAGTCAAATATTGTCTTATTTTTTTAATTTTATTCAAAATTGGTAGGTTAACCCCTACGAAAATATTTATTTTTTCTATATAGTGAAGCTTATACCCATTAGTGTTGTTTAAAAATATTTAAACACATTCTACATTTGATTTAATGTATTCTAAACTATTATTTAAGGTACATGTACATCATTCTAATTTTTAACAATTAATTTAGTTTAAATTCTTACACTGCTTAAATAAGTGGACTTACCACTATGAAATCACTATTATCTAGAAAAATGGAGACAACAAAGGTTCCTAATCTCTTTGACCATCAAAATATATAAGTGGAGGATGCAACTATGCAATAAAAAATATTTTCATATTTTTGAATTCACTCAAAATTTGTAGGTTAACCCCTACGAAAATATTGAGTTTTTAGTTAAATGCTCTATATACTGAAGCTTATACTCTTTAGTGTTGTTTAAATATATTTAACCACATTATAAATTTGTATTTATGTATTCTAAACCACCTTTTAAGTTACATGTACATCATTCTAATTTTTAAAAGTTAATTTAGTTTAAATTCATATCTTGCTTAAATAAATGGATTAAGCACTATGAAATCACTATTATCTGAGAAACGGAGACAACAAAGGTTCCTAACCTATTTGACCATCATAATATGTAAGTGGAGGATGAAAATTTGCAATAATAAAATATTGTCATATTTTTGAATTTCACTCAAAATTTGTAGGTTAACCCCTACGAAAATATTGAGTTTTTAGTTAAATGCTCTATATACTGAAGCTTATACTCTTTAGTGTTGTTTAAATATATTTATCCACATTCTAAATTTGTATTTATGTATTCTAAACCACCTTTCAAGGTACATGTACATCATTTAATTTTTAACAATTAATTTAGTTTAAATTCATATCTGCTTAAATAAATGGATTAATCACTATGAAATCACTATTATCTAGAGAAACGTAGACAACAAAGGTTTCTAACCTCTTTGACCATCATAATATGTAAATGGAGGATGCAAATTTGCAATAATACAATATTATCATATTTTATGAATTTCACTCAAAATTTATAGGTTAACCCCTACTAAAATATTGAGTTTTTCGTTAAATGCTCTCTATACTGAAGCTTATACTCATTAGTGTTGTTTAAATATATCTAACCACATTCGAAATTTGTATTTATGTATTCTAACCACCTTTCAAGATACATGTACATCATTCAATTTTTTAACAATTGATTTAGTTTAAATTCATATACTGCTTAAATAAATGGATTAATCACTATGAAATCACTATTATCTAGAGAAATGTAGACAACAAAGGTTTCTAACCTCTTGACCATCATAATATGTAAGTGGAGGATGAAAATTTGCAATAATAAAATATGGTCGTAATTTTTAATTTCACTCAAAATTTGTAGGTCAACCCCTATGAAAATATTGAGTTTTTCCTTAAATGCTCTATATACTGAAACTTATACTCTTTAGTGTTGTTTAAATATTTTTAACCAAATTCTAAATTTGTATTTATGTATTCTAAACCACCTTTCAAGGTACATGTACATCATTCTAATTTTTAACAATTAATTTAGTTTAAATTTCATATACTGCTTAAATAAATGGATTAAGCACTATGAAATCACTATTATTTAGGGAAACGTTGACAACAAAGGTTCCTAACCTCTTTGACCATCATAATATGTAAGCGGAGGATACAAATTTGCAATAGTCAAATATTGTCTTATTTTTTTAATTTTATTCAAAATTGGTAGGTTAACCCCTACGAAAATATTTATTTTTTCTATATAGTGAAGCTTATACCCATTAGTGTTGTTTAAAAATATTTAAACACATTCTACATTTGATTTAATGTATTCTAAACTATTATTTAAGGTACATGTACATCATTCTAATTTTTAACAATTAATTTAGTTTAAATTCTTACACTGCTTAAATAAGTGGACTTACCACTATGAAATCATTATTATCTAGAGAAACGTAGACAATAAAGGTTCCTAACCTCTTTGACCATCATAATATGTAAGTGGGGGATGCAAATTTGCAATAATAAAATATGGTCGTATTTTTTAATTTCACTTAAAATTTGTAGGTTAACCCCTACGAAAATATTGAGTTTTTCGTTAAATGATCTATACAGTGAAGTTTATACTCTTTAGTATTGTTTAAATATATTTAACCTCATTCTACATTTTTGTTATTGTATTGTAAACTATCTTTCAAGGTTCATTTCCATCATTCTAATTTTTAAAAGTTAATTTAGTTTAAAATCATATTGCTTAAATAAGTGGACTAAACACTATTATATCACTTTTATCTAGAGAAACGGAGACAACAAAGGTTCTTAACCTATTTGACCATCATAATATGTAAGTGGATGAGCAACTTTGCAATAAAAAAATATTTTCATATTTTTTGAATTTCACTCAAAATTTGTAGGTCGTTTAAAAATATTTAACCACGTTCTACATTTGTATTAATTTCTACATTTGTATTAATGTAGTCTAAACTATTTTTCAAGGTACATGTACATCAATCTAAGTTTTTACAATTAATTTAGTTTAAATTCATATACTGCTTAAATAAGTAAGCTAACCACTATGAAATTATTATTATCTAGAAAAATGGAGACAACAAAGGTTCCTAACCTCTTTGACCATCATAATATGTAAGTGGAGTATGCAACTATGCAATAAAACAATATTGTCATATTTTTGGATTTCACTCAAAATTTGTAGGTTAACCCCTACGAAAATATTGAGTTTTTCGTTAAATGCTCTATATACTGAAGCTTATACTCTTTAGTGTTGTTTAAATATATTTAACCACAATATAAATTTGTATTTATGTATTCTAAACCACGTTTCAAGGTACATGTACATCATTCTAATTTTTAACAATTAATTTAGTTTAAATTTCAAATACTGCTTAAATAAATGGATTAAGCACTATGAAATCGCTATTATCTAGAGAAACATAGACAACAAAGGTTCCTTACCTCTTTGACCATCATAATATGTAAATGGAGGATGCAACTTTGCAATAATAAAATATTGTCATATTTTTTTAATTTCACTCAAAATTTGTAGGTTAACCCCTACGAAAATATTGAGTTTTTCGTTAAATGCTCTATATAGTGAAGCTTACACTCATTACTGTTGTTTAAAAATATTAAACTACATTCTACATTTGTATTAATGTATTCTAAACTATTATTCAAGATACATGTACATCATTCTAATTTTTAACAATTAATTTAGTTTAAATGCATAGACTGCTTAAATAAGTGAACTTACCACTATGAAATAACTATTATCTAGAGAAACGGACGCAACAAAGGTTCCTTATCTCTTAGACCATCAATATATGTTGGTGGAGGATGCAACTATGCAATAAAAAAAATTGTCATAATTTTTTAATTTCACTCAAAATATGTAGGTTAACCCCTACGAAAATATTGAGTTTTTCGTTAAATGCTCTATATACTGAAGCTTATACTCTTTAGTGTTGTTTAAATATATTTAACCACAATATAAATTTGTATTTATGTATTCTAAACCACGTTTCAAGGTACATGTACATCATTCTAATTTTTAACAATTAATTTAGTTTAAATTTCAAATACTGCTTAAATAAATGGATTAAGCACTATGAAATCGCTATTATCTAGAGAAACATAGACAACAAAGGTTCCTTACCTCTTTGACCATCATAATATGTAAATGGAGGATGCAACTTTGCAATAATAAAATATTGTCATATTTTTTTAATTTCACTCAAAATTTGTAGGTTAACCCCTACGAAAATATTGAGTTTTTCGTTAAATGCTCTATATAGTGAAGCTTACACTCATTACTGTTGTTTAAAAATATTAAACTACATTCTACATTTGTATTAATGTATTCTAAACTATTATTCAAGATACATGTACATCATTCTAATTTTTAACAATTAATTTAGTTTAAATGCATAGACTGCTTAAATAAGTGAACTTACCACTATGAAATAACTATTATCTAGAGAAACGGACGCAACAAAGGTTCCTTATCTCTTAGACCATCAATATATGTTGGTGGAGGATGCAACTATGCAATAAAAAAAATTGTCATAATTTTTTAATTTCACTCAAAATATGTAGGTTAACCCCTACGAAAATATTGAATTTTTCGTTAAATGCTTTATATACTTATGCTTATTTTCTTTAGTGTTGTTTAAAAATATTTAACCATATTATACATTTCTATTAATGTATTCTAAACCTTCTTTCAAGGTACATGTACATCATTCTAATTGTTAACAATTAATTTAATTTAAATTCATATACTACTGAAATAAGTTGACTAAGCACTATGAAATCACTATTATCTAGAGAAACGGAGACAACAAAGGTTTCTAACCTCTTTGACCATCATAATATGTAAGTGGAGGATGCAACTTTTCAATAAAAAAATATTGTCATATTTTTTGAATTTCACTCAAAATTTGTAGGTAAACCCCCTACAAAAATATTGAGTTTTTCGTTAAATGCCCTACAAAAATATTGAGTTTTTCGTTAAATGCTCTATATATTGAAGCTTATACTCTTTAGTGTTGTTTCAAATTTTCTAACCACATTCTACATTTGTATTAATGTATTCTAAACTATCTTTCAATATACATGTACATCATTCTAATTTGTAAAAATTAATTTAATTTAAATTCATATACTGATTAAATAAATGGATTAACCACTATGAAATCACTTTTATCTAGAGAAACGGACACAATAAAGGTTCCTAACCTCTTTGACCATCATAATATGTAAGTGGAGAATGCAACTATGTAATAAAACAATATTTTCATATTTTTTAATTTCACTCAATATTTGTAGGTTAAACCCCTACGAAAATATTGAGTTTTTCGTTAAACGCTCTATATCTTGAAGCTTATACTCTTTAGTGTTGTTTAAAAATATTTAACCATATTCTACATTTGTATTTATTTATTCTAAACCACCTTTCAAGGTACATGTACATCATTCTAATTTTTAACAATTAATTTAGTGTAAATTCATATCTGCTTAAATAAGTGGACAAAACACTATGAAATCACTATTATCTAGAAACGGAGACAACAAAGGTTCCTAACCTCTTTGACCATCAGAATATGTAAGTTGAGGATGCAACTTTTCAATAAAAAATATTGTCATATTTTTTGAATTTCACTCAAAATTTGTAGGTAAACCCCCTACAAAAATATTGAGTTTTTCGTTAAATGCCCTACAAAAATATTGAGTTTTTCGTTAAATGCTCTATATATTGAAGCTTATACTCTTTAGTGTTGTTTCAAATTTTCTAACCACATTCTACATTTGTATTAATGTATTCTAAACTATCTTTCAATATACATGTACATCATTCTAATTTGTAAAAATTAATTTAATTTAAATTCATATACTGATTAAATAAATGGATTAACCACTATGAAATCACTTTTATCTAGAGAAACGGACACAATAAAGGTTCCTAACCTCTTTGACCATCATAATATGTAAGTGGAGAATGCAACTATGTAATAAAACAATATTTTCATATTTTTTAATTTCACTCAATATTTGTAGGTTAAACCCCTACGAAAATATTGAGTTTTTCGTTAAACGCTCTATACTGAAGTTTATACTCTTTAGTGTTGTTTAAAAATATTTAACCATATTCTACATTTGTATTTATTTATTCTAAACCACCTTTCAAGGTACATGTACATCATTCTAATTTTTAACAATTAATTTAGTGTAAATTCATATACTGCTTAAATAAGTGGACAAAACACTATGAAATCACTATTATCTAGAGAAACGGAGACAACAAAGGTTCCTAACCTCTTTGACCATCAGAATATGTAAGTTGAGGATGCAACTTTTCAATAAAAAAAATATTGTCATATTTTTTGAATTTCACTCAAAATTTGTAGGTAAACCCCTACTGAAAATATTGAGTTTTTAGTTAAATGCTCTATATCTTGAAGCTTATATTTATTAGTGTTGTTTAAAAATATTTAACCATATTCTACATTTGTATTTATTTATTCTAAACCACCTTTCAAGGTACATGTACATCATTCTAATTTTTAACAATTAATTTAGTGTAAATTCATATACTGCTTAAATAAGTGGACAAAACACTATGAAATCACTATTATCTAGAGAAACGGAGACAACAAAGGTTCCTAACCTCTTTGACCATCAGAATATGTAAGTTGAGGATGCAACTTTTCAATAAAAAAAATATTGTCATATTTTTTGAATTTCACTCAAAATTTGTAGGTAAACCCCTACGAAAATATTGAGTTTTTCGTTAAATGCTCTATATACTGAAGCTTATATTTATTAGTGTTGTTTAAAAATATTTAACCACATTCTACATTTGTATTAATGTATTTTAAACTATCTTTCAAGGTACACTTACATCATTCTAATTTTTAACAATTAATTTAGTTTAAATTCATATACTACTTAAATAAGTTACTAAGCACTATGAAATCACTATTATCTAGAAAAACAGAGACAACAAAGGTTCCTAACCTCTTTGACCATCATAATATGTAATTGGAGGATGCAACTATGCAATAAAAAAATATTGTCATATTTTTTAATTTCACTCAAAGTATGTAGGTTAACTAACCCCTACGAAAATATTGAGTTTTTCGTTAAATGCTCTATATACTTAAGTTTATGTTCTTTAGTGTTGTTTAAAAATATTTAACCACATTGTACATTTGTATTAATGCATTCTAAATCATCTTTTAAGATACATGTATATCAGTCAAACAGTTGAATCCATGCATTCTAAATCATCTTTTAAAATACATGTATATCAGTCAAATAGTTGAATCCTTGAAACAATGTGTAGTGAAACATAATCTCCCAACAATCATAATCCTACTCATGGTATTGTGTTCATGTGTATCTATCTACATGTGGAGAGAAGAACACTGTAGGAGCATCTAAAGATTTGGCTACTGGGTAGATTGGCATCCACATGATAAAACGGATAGTGAAAAAGTAATAGAAACAGCTCTGACTTTTTTTTCCCGTAGTCTATTACAATGAAATGAAATTAGAATATTTCCAATGTAAAATTCCATTTTTTCCTCTAAAATAGAGTAAAAGTTATTATGGAGTAAAAATGCTCCAACCCTACTTCATTTCTTACTCCATAATGGAGTAATGAACAAACAAAAAATACATTACTCCTTTAATAGAGTAAATTTCATTATAGAGTAGAAAATGGAGTAGGGTTGGACCATTCTTTAATCCATAATCACTTTTAATCCATTTTGAAGGAAAAAATGAAGTGGGGTTGGAAATGCCCTTAGCTTCCAATGGTTGGGACTCTGAGTTATCACTGCCAGTCATATTGAGTTTGACTGATACCTCTAAACTCTAGATCAAATAATGCAAACTGAAATTTGAAATAACATTTAGCTCAAAGTTAGAAATCCATTAGTCTCATTAAAACATGTCAATAATGTCTGCACTCATCTCTCTGTTATAGTATCAGATTAGCAGAGCTGAATCCACCAAAACACATATATGAAACCTAAAACAGAGTTAGAACTTTGAGCCACACAACAAGAAACGTCTCCCTCCCTAGTCATAATTAAAAGAATTCCACCTATCAATGCAGTAACTTATTCACAAAAAGAACTATTAAACAAAAAAAAAACTATGAAACACGAGAAATTTTGTCTCTGTATGTGGGGTATACATGCCTTGGATGTAAAGCAAGAAACACTAAGGATCAGATCCTTCATTATTTTTTTGCTTAAACACATTCTTTATTTCTTCAATTTAACAAAAACCAAAATACAGAAAATTGCTGTAAAAACAACAACAACAAAAACACCACATCTGATAAGCAAGAGATTAGAAAATGACCTATATAATAACATTGCAATCATTCACTATATAATAACACGTTAAAATCAAAACACATTTTCAAATATTTTTAGAAGTCACATAACTCTCTCTTAATAAAAACATTTATTTTCATAATCTAAGAAGAAAAATACTGAGTTCAGGACCTTCGTTTTCGTCAGGGTTCATCATGTAAAACGCCTCGGAGTCACGACTCCCCACGGCTCGTTCAAATGTACCTCTCATATACAACAACTCCCCAAGCTCGGTTCCACCAGCTGACACGTCATTCGCCGTCGGAATAACTCCGGCTCCAACCGTTACACTCGACACGGTATTCAGCACGCGCAAATCCAGCTCGCTACACGCTCCGCCACGCGACACCGCGGAACCGTGCTTCCTGCCGTTGCAATACATGGTCCACTTGGGCTCGTGGAAAAGCTTAGTCCGCGAACGGTGAGGCTTCTCGCACTCCAACGCGATCCTGACGAGCCCTGACGACATCTCTTTGCCTAGAGTTTCCGTTGACATGGGTAGGTCTAAGAGAAACACTGGTTCGGTTCTCGGACCGTCCTGGACTGAAAACGTGACGTGGCCTCTTCTGTGTCCGTACAAAGTCCCCGTGACCCTTCTCCCGAGGGAAGAGGATCTACCGGTGATCATCTGGTTAGAAACACCGGAGGAGGAAGAAGATGGCGGTAGGTTAACGAGGTTGATGATAGCACGTGAGAAGAAAGAAAGCTTCACGTTGACTTTCACTGTGTTTTTAGAGGAGGAGGTGAAGCTCTGGAAAGGTACGAGGAAGAGTTCATGCTCAGGGATGGGTGGGATCAAGGAGGAGGAGGAGGAGGAGGAGGAAGAACGAGAACGGGCGTGTAACCTACGCGCCGGAGAGGTCTCTGCACTGATCTTTCTCGTGTTGCAGCTGAAGCTTCTTTGAAGAGCGAGTTCTTGGTGCTGCAACATTCTTTTATTCACTGAGAAATTTGGAGAACCGTTGATCTTTATAAAGAGAAAAGAGGTGGTTGAGGAGGGAGAAAGGAAGAAAGCGGCGGACCAAAGTGATTATGTATGAGTGTTCGAAGAGTTGTTGCCGTTCTGAATGTATGTATTTATAGACCTTTTACATGTATACATATATCTATATGTGTGATTATGTTATTTATTGCCTATCATTTTCATTTGAAAGGCCACCACTAAAATTATTTATTGTAGTTTTTATGGGGTTTGAAGTTGTCAGAAAACATAGAGCTAGTTTAACAAAATATTAGTATTAGCTAGTTTAACAAAATATTAGTGTTACACTACTAATCTATTAAAAACTTGTTTGTTTAGATATACGCATCGATACACGTATAGCTTATTTTATACTCCCTCCATTTTACAAAGAATGTCACTTAGACAATTTTCACATATATTAAAAAATTAATTGAAAATGCATTTATGATTTCATTAATATCATCTATTTAATTAATAACATTTTAGATAAATAATTTTATTTATAAAATCAATACATTTTTCGATTAATATTCAGTTGAAAATAAATATAATTTGAATTGGAATTGTAAAACGATATTTTTTGCAACAAGAAAAAATGCTAAAATAGCATTTAATATGAAATAAAGAAAGTATTAATAAATACACTAAAATATGATTGATACGTATATACTAGTATATAGTTTTTTCTCTGGGAATATGATTGATACGACTACGTCTTTGTAGTTTGCTAGTTTGTTTATCATAAAAGATGCGTTTTACAAGTTTTCACACCGAGATTCATTTCACCAGTCACTATCATCAAAGTCCACCTCCATCCGTTAATCATAACCGTCCATTAGGGTGAACCCACGATGGATCGGGCTAACAAATTAAAGTTTTAAATTTTCATTCTACTGTGGAATTGTTTATCTTTAAGTTATCATTAGTTCATAATAATATGGAAAGTTGGAAGCTTACACCACAAAGACAACATATGTCAAAAGATTGTGCAAAAATGTTACTGTCCATGCATATAGATTATGGATGTTTTTCATGTTTAGATGCATACATACATGGTTAAGTACACTAGTCACTAGTGATTATGCTTTTAACGTTTGTTATTAAAATATCTATGAAAATTAAAAAGTTTAGTAGTTAGTAGAGGGAAGCCGTGTACATGTAGAGACTTATGTAATCAGCTAATGGGTTATAAGCTAATGCTATATATATCGAAAATATCAAGTTTTTTTTTTTGATATATCACAGGTGGGATTTTGAACAGTCATAAAAGAAAAGAAAAAAGATCATGGTAAAATCTAGGATTCCAGGCCTAGTAAAATCATCTTAGAGAGCCACAATAATTCTTAGGAAACGGTAAAAAGAACATGATAAAAGATATATATGCATGTTTCTTTGTTTATATTATATGTTCACAAGTGTGAGGCCACAATAATGTATCCATAAATAGGCATGGAACCTTGCTTTCGGTATAAAAATCAATTAATTTAAGAAAATTATCATTCTAAGCTAAATTAATATAGTTGAATCCGATTATATAAAAGGGAGAATCGTAAAGGGATTAATATAATCTTTGGCCGGTTTCAAACATAACATATGGTTTTTGTTGTCACGAATCATGCTGGAATATATTGGTGACGTAGTTACACACACTATATAAAAGCCTATTTTTAAGTCTTCCTAGCCTATCCACTTCATTAAAAATAATCAACCAATTATATTTTAGTAAAAAAATAAATACTCCATTATTTTTCTTGCCATAAATCTATTTCACTAATTTTACAACCCAATTGATTATTTTGTCAACATTTAAATTCGTGCACAGCCCAAACTAGTTTTCAACTTTCTAAGCCTATAAGTAGTCCAAGAAATAAATTTTACAGTCCTCTAAACTTTTTGTGTGTTTTCAAGTGCAGAAGGGTAGGTGACAATCACTTCTAGCCACCATCTCAGAATGTATTGGCAACTGGTCTCAGCTTAAAAATATGTAAGGTACCATCATACATCAATAAATCAATTTTTATTCTCTTATAGTTTGTATCTCTGCACCATCTAAACTATTTCAGTTAACCAGATAATGAACCATTTCAACTGATTAGCATCATCCCATATCTATCCAGCGACAGCGTCAAGACCCTGCATTTTTGGTGTGTCAATTGCAAATCCATATTTTAAAGCCTATGTATTGGTGACTCTCACCGTTTAACGACTGGTGTCACTGTGTGCAGGCACAGTAGAGCACAAACTGTGGGTGATTGGCGTGGAGAGTAGTACTTGAAGTTCTCGACCTTCCACCGGATATTCAAGAAAGCCCACCCCACCACACTCGAGAAGGAGTACTCGTGGTATAGGGTTCCAGTGTATCTTTTTTTTTTTTGGAAAAGTGCATTCAAATTTTAAAACATAGGAACATACAAAGGTATGGTTTGACAACCATAAGTTTGAAAAAGTATATGATGAACAAAACCTCATATTCAGCCAAGCATTAGCTTAGAAATAGAAACTTATGATACATAAGCTTAGTGAGACAAGAGAATGATGAAAAACCTAAAGAGTTGGAAGATGGAGTTGAAAAGCTTATGTGTATCTTACCTGTATATCTTACCTGTGTGTCTTACCTATGGAGAAGAACACTGTAGGAACAGATGAAGATTTGGCCTCAGGGTAGATTGGCATCCACATGAACTACTTAAATGGATAGTGAAAAGCAACATAAACAGCTCTGGCTTTCTTTTTTTTCTCCTAATGGTTTAGTGCAATGTACTTAGCTTCCAATGGCTGAGACTCTTGAGTTATAGGCTGCCTTATTGAGCTTGACTGGTACCTCTAATCTCTAGATCAAATAATACTGAAAAATTGAAACAACATTTAACTCAAGCTAGAAACCCATTAGTTCCATTAAGCAGGTCGTTGGCAATCATCTCTCAGATTAGTATCAGAGCTGACTCTGTTTTGATTATTAAATGGTGAACATTTTTATATGTTTTGCAAATAAATATTATTCCCTCCCTTTAGCAGATGTTCGAGTTTTCACACATATTAAGATAACATTTTTAATTTTTTATTATAAATGCATTATCATTTTTTACTTTTATGATAAATTATTTTTACATTTTTAGTCAATTAAAATTCAATAATCACAACTAGTTTCTTTGAAATTTACGGTTAACTATTATTACTTAATAAAAATGCATAAAAATGTAAAAGTGTAGCTTTTTAAAAGAGATTTTTCTTTCTAAACATGGATCAGGGAGTATAAGATAAACCCCATAGGCTTTATTGAATTTCATATTTTGACCAATTGCTAGGATGAAGTCGAACTATATGCTGCTGAGTGAAAATAATAATTATACTTAACCAAAAAAAGAAAATAATATCTAGACTGGACAAGATGATGAGAAACAGAATCACATCTCTTAGAAGAAAAGCAGGGAGGAAGCATGAGAAAACAATGCAGCTATAGTTTGGAAGAAGCTAATGAAGATATTAAAGTCGGAGTGATGTTTATTTGAAGTCCTTGTAGTTTTCGATTTAAAGAAGCAATAAAACATTCTGTAAAAACGTTTTTTTTTATTTGAATAAATTTAATTTTTTTTAAAATAAAAAAATAAAAAATAATAATTACGTCATACAGCAAATACTTAAAAGAATATGAATTAAATGTTTTAAAAAAACTTTACAAAAGAATGTTATACTCTCCTCTTACTCTTATGAAACAAACAAATTAGGAACTTCCTCTCTAACTCTCTTTCTAATAGAGAAATCATAAGAACGAGCTAACGTTTCTCTAAATCTTCTCAAGTCAAGCTTCACGTTCTGTCCTTGTAGATAAATCTTCTTCGTATATTCCCATCCTTTATCGTTGAGACTATCAGGATCTCGGATGACAGGATCATCTTTGCCATACTCATCGTATAAAGAGCTTTCTTGCGGCATAATCTTGTAACCGACGTACTTCAACCCTAGCTTCTTTGCTGGCTCTCCATAGTATGTCTCAGCCGCCCAATCAGTCCCTAAGGGAACTATCTGTATGAAAACAGTTTTAGGTTTCAAGAAGAGGAAATGAGTCATCGCAGCTCCGTGCACACCGATCATTACATCGCTTGTGTTCATCGAACGATAGATCTTAGCCATCTCTGTTCTTTTGTCCGGTCTTAGAACCTCGACAGTGAACCCTGTCTCTTCTGCTAGCTTGACAAGAAGGTCCTCGTTTAGTATCGCTCTTGACCCGTTTCTTGACAAGATCACCAGCTTCGGCTTCTTCTTCGAGTCATGCGTTGTTGTTGTTGTCTCTGTTTCCTCCTGAACCAAGCTTTGGATACGATGCGTGTAAGCACGGTCCAAAACGTTTCTGAAGTCAACAATGGTCTTGTTACCATGACTCATTAGCGTAGAGTTCACAGTTAACTCGTCGTGTATACGTAATCCAACAGTTGCTTCCTTGAAACAATGCGTTCTTGAATCTCCATTGAAATCAACTAGTGGATAATCCGTGAGCTGCGTGACGATATCTCCGTACTTCATCTCCCACCAGTCATGATACTCGACGATCACAAACACAACTTTCTTGTTGTAATGTTGCGAAGTTATAAACAGAGGGATGATCCCGTCGTTAAACTCGTGATACACGTTTCCGGTGTATCCACCCGTGGAGAAGAACACTGCAGGGACGTCGTGGTAGACATCGCAGACACGATCTGAAGACTTGTTTGAACGTTTTGTGATGAGGTTGAGTTCTTGAACCGTGTCCATCACGCTAGTCTCCCATTTTCTTGTGTAGGGTTTGATCTTTTCAGAGTTTGTGGTGTTATTGGTGGAGGTGAAGAGGAAGAGTGATGAAGAAGCAGAGTCTGTTCTAATATCTCCTTTCATTACACAGATGTCTGATCTCAAACCGGTTCTGTCACAACATATGGTTCCTACACAACAGAGTTCAAGAATCCATAAGCATAAGTTTTTAACAACCAAGGCTGAATATGAAATTTTGAGGCTATAAACATTTTATAAAAAAATATATAACTTAAAAGGGTTTTATCTATAACAACACAATATATATATATATAGTTATATACTTAAAAAAAATTATAGGCTTCTAATTTAAAGACAAAGAGATCAAACTTCTGTCTGAAAAGGAGATTAGGGTACTAACCATTGGAGACTTCTGAGCAGAGAGGGGCAAGAACTGGCTCATAAGAACTAAGAGCTTCTTCTTCTCTGACAAAAGAATCTGCAGAAGAAGAAGAAAAACAGAGCCATGAGTGATGAATCAGAAATACAAAAGATAAGGTCATGTGAAAGAGAGAGATGATAATCATACCTAAGAGAGATAGAGTGGAGAAGCCAAAGAGATAAGGAGACATGATGAAACAGCAAGAGAGGATAGAGAGGAAGAGAAAGAGAGAAACTTTGTTTAGCTTTCTTCAAGCTACCAACTTCCTCTACAGAAACTCTAAACCTCTCTTCTTTTCTTCCATGGTGGACGATTAATCGATGATACTGCACCATCTTCTTCTTCTCAGGAAAGCAAAACCAAGAACCAAAGTTTTTGATTTTTGTGAAGGGTTTGATCAATAATAAGGTGACGTTTACAAAGCAGTCAGAGAGAAAAATTCAGAGGAAACTTTTCTTAGGAAGGAAGGTGATTTAAAGAGACTTTTTGATACACACGCTTATATACATACAAGTATATTGACGAGTGAAACTATGAAAGAGATCAAGTGGATATAAAATAATATTAATTTTTGTAATATGAATGTTTTTTTTTTAATATATGGTGTTTAGTGGACTTTCCTCTGGTTTTGGGTAAGAACACGGAAACAACAGAGAGAAGACGGCTGTCAAGAGTTTGGTCAAAGTCAATTAGCTACGCCTTTAATCAATTTTATTCCTTTTTTATTTTTATTACATCGTACACTCGTTTTTCTTTTTTTCTTGCATTCCCCAAAATGTATTTGAAAAATTATTGTATAATGGTGAAAAAGCTAGTGGGCTGACTTATTCGTTTGGAATTGGAATCGAAGTTACGTAAGGAATGGTTAGTCTTAAGAAGATAAACCGGCACAGTGTGTAATATTATGGGTTTAAAACCGCGTGATGTTTTAAAAGTTCTGATAGATTCTTGTTGAGCATGTGGCATGTGAATGCCGCCGAACATCTGCTTTTGATAATTACGTTCACGTAATATACGCTACTTTACAAAAGGCAATGAGTTGTATCTCTTTTTTTCTTTCATTTTCTAATGAATTATTTAATAAGGCTACAACGGCGGACGACATCTCACCCTTCCAAGTTCCAATGATTTCTGAAAACTCATATGATAGATTGTTAGGTTCTTTTGTTCTAGTTTTAGTATTTTACCTGAATGTTGTCGGATACAGATTGTTTTTATGTATAGAGAAGAGAGTATCCAATGTTATTAAGATTTATGTTATGTGGTGTTTCATGTTTGGATTTTTTATTAACAACGCCTAATGTCTAAACCGGCTACTTCAATATTAGCCTATATGATCTAGGTCACGCTAAAATATAAATATCATTATATTTCGAACATTATAGTAAACTTTAAAAATTAGATTTAGTTGTAAAATTTGTAATGACCTTGGCAGTTGGCACAAGGCTGTCTCATTGGTGAAAACTAGTTCTAGATGGAATCATCCGATCCTCCAATGTTGGGGATGGAGACTGGTCACTCAGTGAGTTAGTGGAATGGCTGGTGATTTCATGGTTAGGGGCTGGAGACTGGTCACTTAAAGTACCATACACCTGATGTTGCAGAAAAGGCTCTGCTCTAGCCTTCGAATGTCTCATCAAGCGGTTAAAGCTGCTGAGGAATCTGTGAAAGAAATTCGAGGAATTTGATATAAGGTGGTACATACTTTCTTCATTTAATTTTCAGTTTAGATATACACAACTGAACCTTTACTTATGTTTTTATCTGGTACCTTGCAGGAGTCCTATATCAATAGCAGAAGTAGTTATCTACATCATAACCCGGCTTTACCCGGAGGCAGTGCCGGCCCATAGTTTAAAGCGGCTTAAAGCACACAAAAATGTATCGAAATGAGTTATAAAGAAGTCTACATTTTAAAAAAAAATTTATCTAACACTGCTAAAGGAACACAATATAAACTTACACGTCAAAAGCAAATACAACTAAAATAAGTTGTAGAAAGGCTGAATCTAGAGAGAGCTTATGGTCTAAGAAAACATATGTAACCAATTGACCAGACATATATTTTCTAACATGTGGCCCTTTAATATATAATATATTGTTGTGGCTTGAAGCAAATGCTTCATTTGCGATCTTCATCTGCCCAAATGTTTCATCTTTTTTCGGTAGATGAAAATCAGCATAACTATAGCAGAGATACGATACAAATATATACCAATTGTTTTTGTTGTTGTTGTTGGTCACTGACGCATTGCTCAAATTGATTTATACAGACCAGACTAGAATCTGAGGCACAATGTTCACGTGTAAACAAAAAACAAGATAGAAACCATAGAATTTATCCTTTACGTGATTCATATAGTATATATCTTAACTACTGTAAAAGATTCTAGTCATAAATGTAAAACTTATCTTGAGCATTATAGTAGTTTCTTTGTTCCTTCAAAGAAGTTGCGAATCCGTATATTATGGTAATAAATCTAGAGGCATTGAATTCATTCATATTTTCATTATTAATTATTTAGTGAAGACACGTATAAAAAGGGGTGGCATGTCAACTTCAAACCGAGATATCAATCTGTCTCACGTTTTAATGCTTGGCTATATCAGGAATAACTTTTCCCCACCAAGTATTTATTCGGTTTCTGTATTTTGAATGTGCATTTAGCCGAGTTCAATTACATCACTACCGTGACCGGTTTTAAAACGTCTGAACATACGTAATCTCCATCCGTCCCACTTTAATTGGTGTTTTAAGGTTTATTTTCATTCCATTTTAAATGATGTTACCACAAATCTAGATAGAATTTAATATCATTTCATTTTGTGACCAATTAAAAATACTATATCATTTTCTTATTGGTTGAACTAGTTTCATTTAATTATATTTTTATGTTACCAAGATAAATTACATAAAAATGTATATTTTCTTAATTCATGTGCAAAAACCTTAAAATCCACTTATAGTGGGACAGAGGGAGTATTATTGATTATTTGATGTGTAAATCATCATGTGTAATATTTTATTTTTAAATGTAGTTAACTGTTTTTAATTTTTTTCACCAGATCGTTTGGTGACCAGTTTTAACGCCACAAATATTTATAATTTTTTTTACAATTTATAAACGTAAATCTATGTATATTAAATCTTGGAAGTCAAAAGCTTATGTTTTATTAAGTTTTTTTTCTAGAACCTACCCTGGTAACGATACTACATTGTATTTCAACACTCTACAAGATTAGTTCTACTCATGTATCCAAACACTCGTAAAAAAACAAAATCTTCCAACTAAACCCAACACATGCGACCGGTATGTATGACTTCCCCTAACAAGTCACTTATTTCTTTTTCCTCCGCCCTCCTAAAACGGACAAGCAAGCTCCAAAAGGAAACCATAAAAGGAAACAAAACAAACGTCAATCGCTGGAGAAAAAGAAAATGATCTAAGAGCACCTCTAACTATGGGTTGTAGATATATAAGTTCTAGAGAAAAATAATAATTCAGAAAAAATATGTGAACAGTTTAGAACCGGTCTAGATCATTTATCTAATTAAAGTGACAAGTGTTTAATTTCTAGTGGTTTATATTTTTTTAACAAAATAAATTTTAATGACATAACTAAAAAATATTAAAATACTATTGTTATGCTAGTTAGAACCTCTTTTGTGCACATTCACGTTTAATGTTGCTCTAACACTGTTAAAGTAACACAATATAAGTTACACGCCAAAAGTAAATAGAAACAAATAAGTTGTAGAAACGCTGAATCTAGAGAGAGCTTATGGTCTAAAAATACATATGTAGCCAATTGATCACAGTGTATTTTCTAACATGTGGCCTTTTAATATATAATATATTGTTGTGGCTTGAAGCAAATGCTTCATTTGCGATCTTCATCTGCCCAAATGTTTCATCTTTTTTCGGTAGATGAAAATCAGCATAACTATAGCAGAGATACGATACAAATATATACCAATTGTTTTTGTTGTTGTTGTTGGTCACTGACGCATTGCTCAAATTGATTTATACAGACCAGACTAGAATCTGAGGCACAATGTTCACGTGTAAACAAAAAACAAGATAGAAACCATAGAATTTATCCTTTACGTGATTCATATAGTATATATCTTAACTACTGTAAAAGATTCTAGTCATAAATGTAAAACTTATCTTGAGCATTATAGTAGTTTCTTTGTTCCTTCAAAGAAGTTGCGAATCCGTATATTATGGTAATAAATCTAGAGGCATTGAATTCATTCATATTTTCATTATTAATTATTTAGTGAAGACACGTATAAAAAGGGGTGGCATGTCAACTTCAAACCGAGATATCAATCTGTCTCACGTTTTAATGCTTGGCTATATCAGGAATAACTTTTCCCCACCAAGTATTTATTCGGTTTCTGTATTTTGAATGTGCATTTAGCCGAGTTCAATTACATCACTACCGTGACCGGTTTTAAAAACGTCTGAACATACGTAATACTCCATCTGTCCCACTTTAATTGGTGTTTTAAGGTTTTATTTTTGTCCCATTTTAAATGATGTTCTCACAAATCTAGATAGAATTTAATATCATTTCAATTTTGTGACCAATTAAAAAATACTATATCATTTTCTTATTGGTTGAACTAGTTTCATTTAATTATATTTTTATGTTACCAAGATAAATTACATAAAAATGTATATTTTCTTAATTCATGTGCAAAAACCTTAAAATCCACTTATAGTGGGACAGAGGGAGTATTATTGATTATTTGATGTGTAAATCATCATGTGTAATATTTTATTTTTAAATGTAGTTAACTGTTTTTTAATTTTTTTTCACCAGATCGTTTGGTGACCAGTTTTAACGCCACAAATATTTATAATTTTTTTTTTACAATTTATAAACGTAAATCTATGTATATTAAATCTTGGAAGTCAAAAGCTTATGTTTTATTAAGTTTTTTTTTTCTAGAACCTACCCTGGTAACGATACTACATTGTATTTCAACACTCTACAAGATTAGTTCTACTCATGTATCCAAACACTCGTAAAAAAACAAAATCTTCCAACTAAACCCAACACATGCGACCGGTATGTATGACTTCCTAACAAGTCACTTATTTCTTTTTCCTCCGCCCTCCTAAAACGGACAAGCAAGCTCCAAAAGGAAACCATAAAAAGGAAACAAAACAAACGTCAATCGCTGGAGAAAAATAAATAACCGTCCGATTAACTCATACCGGGTCCCACTAAACTCAACGATCAAGATCTTCTACTTAACCTGCACCCTCAAAATATTCCCCTACATCTAATTCGTCTATAAAAGGCGGAACCAAACCTACGGAGAAAGAAGATCGTCTCTCAGCTCTCTCTCTCTCTAATTTGTCTCTACCGGAACAAACCGGAGGAATCTGCACCCGGTTAAGATCAAATTAGGGGATTAACCATGTCGGACGCGTATTGCACGGATTGCAAGAAGGAGACGGAGCTGGTGGTCGATCACTCCGCCGGAGACACCCTCTGCTCCGAGTGCGGGCTGGTTCTGGAGTCGCACTCCATCGACGAGACCTCAGAGTGGCGCACCTTCGCCAACGAGTCCTCCAACGCCGATCCCAACCGTGTCGGTGGCCCCACGAACCCTCTCCTCGCCGACAGTGCGCTCACCACTGTCATCGCCAAGACCAACGGCTCCTCCGGAGATTTTCTGTCGAATTCTCTCGGGAGGTGGCAGAATCGTAACGGTAATAACGAGCGTGGGTTGTTGCAGGCGTTTAAAACCATCGCCACCATGTCTGACAGGTAGGTATAGCTATGAGATTGGATCGGACTGATGTTTGAGATTGATTTTTGTGTGTGGTTTTGTTTTGCAATTAACATAACAAAAGGAGGTTCCCTTTTTTGAATGGGGATTGAGAGTTTTGTCTTTGGTGATACACGTTGTTGGTGTTGAGTGTTTGTTAATGTTGTCAGCATCTACCAAAAGGAGGTTCCTTTTAAATGGGTATTGAGAGTTTTGTCTGTTTTGTTTTATGTTGCCAGTGTTCACTCTGTTTGAGAGATCACATTGTCAATTAACATAACAAAAGGAGGTTCCCTTTTTTGAATGGGGATTGAGAGTTTTGTCTGTTTTGTTTTATGTTGCCAGTGTTCACTCTGTTTGAGAGATCACATTGTCAATTAACATAACAAAAGGAGGTTCCCTTTTTTGAATGGGGATTGAGAGTTTTGTCTGTTTTGTTTTATGTTGCTGTCCTTTCAGACATCACATTGTCAATTAACATAACAAAAGGAGGTTCCTTTTAAATGGGTATTGAGAGTTTTGTCTGTTTTGTTTTATGTTGCCAGTGTTCACTCTGTTTGAGAGATCACATTGTCAATTAACATAACAAAAGGAGGTTCCTTTTAAATGGGTATTGAGAGTTTTGTCTTTGGTGATAGACGTTGTTTGTGGTAAGTGTTTGTTATTGTTGTCAGTATCTACCAAAGGAAGTTGTTCCTTTTAATGTGCATTGGGAGTATTTGTTAATGTTGATAAATGTTGTTGCTTCTGTTGGTGTGGAGTATTTGTTTATGTTGCCAGTGTTCACTCTGTTTGAGAGATCACATTGTCAATTAACATAACAAAAGGAGGTTCCTTTTAAATGGGTATTGAGAGTTTTGTCTGTTTTGTTTTATGTTGCCAGATTCGTTGTGAGAGTACTAACTTGTAGATCGATCTTTTTTTTTCCTCCGCCCTCCTAAAACGGACAAGCAAGCTCCAAAAGGAAACCATAAAAAGGAAACAAAACAAACGTCAATCGCTGGAGAAAAATAAATAACCGTCCGATTAACTCATACCGGGTCCCACTAAACTCAACGATCAAGATCTTCTACTTAACCTGCACCCTCAAAATATTCCCCTACATCTAATTCGTCTATAAAAAAGGCGGAACCAAACCTACGGAGAAAGAAGATCGTCTCTCAGCTCTCTCTCTCTCTCTCCTAATTTGTCTCTACCGGAACAAACCGGAGGAATCTGCACCCGGTTAAGATCAAATTAGGGGATTAACCATGTCGGACGCGTATTGCACGGATTGCAAGAAGGAGACGGAGCTGGTGGTCGATCACTCCGCCGGAGACACCCTCTGCTCCGAGTGCGGGCTGGTTCTGGAGTCGCACTCCATCGACGAGACCTCAGAGTGGCGCACCTTCGCCAACGAGTCCTCCAACGCCGATCCCAACCGTGTCGGTGGCCCCACGAACCCTCTCCTCGCCGACAGTGCGCTCACCACTGTCATCGCCAAGACCAACGGCTCCTCCGGAGATTTTCTGTCGAATTCTCTCGGGAGGTGGCAGAATCGTAACGGTAATAACGAGCGTGGGTTGTTGCAGGCGTTTAAAACCATCGCCACCATGTCTGACAGGTAGGTATAGCTATGAGATTGGATCGGACTGATGTTTGAGATTGATTTTTGTGTGTGGTTTTGTTTTGCAATTAACATAACGAAAGGAGGTTCCTTTTTAAATGGGTATTGAGAGTTTTGTCTGTTTTGTTTTATGTTGCTGTCCTTTCAGACATCACATTGTCAATTAACATAACGAAAAGAAGGTTCTTTTTTTGTCTGAATGGTCGTTGAGAGTTTTGGTCTTTGGTGATACACGTTGTTGGTGTTGAGTGTTTGTTAATGTTGTCAGCATCTACCAAAAGGAGGTTCCTTTTAAATGGGTATTGAGAGTTTTGTCTTTGGTGATACACGTTGTTGGTGTTGAGTGTTTGTTAATGTTGATAAATGTTGTTGTTTCTGTTGGTGTGGAGTATTTGTTTATGTTGCCAGTGTTCACTCTGTTTGAGAGATCACATTGTCAATTAACATAACAAAAGGAGGTTCCTTTTAAATGTGCATTGAGAGTCTTGTTCTTGGTGATAAATGTTGTTGCTTCTGTTGGTGTGGAGTATTTGTTTATGTTGCCAGTGTTCACTCTGTTTGAGAGATCACATTGTCAATTAACATAACGAAAGGAGGTTCCTTTTAAATGTGCATTGAGAGTCTTGTTCTTGGTGATAAATGTTGTTGCTTCTGTTGGTGTGGAGTATTTGTTGAGACAAGTTTTGTCTGTTTTGTTTTATGTTGCCAGTGTTCACTCTGTTTGAGAGATCACATTGTCAATTAACATAACAAAAAGGAGGTTCCCTTTTTTTTTGAATGGGGATTGAGAGTTTTGTCTTTGGTGATAGACGTTGTTTGTGGTAAGTGTTTGTTATTGTTGTCAGTATCTACCAAAGGAAGTTGTTCCTTTTAATGTGCATTGGGAGTATTTGTTAATGTTGATAAATGTTGTTGTTTCTGTTGGTGTGGAGTATTTGTTTATGTTGCCAGATTCGTTGTGAGAGTACTAACTTGTAGATCGATCTTTTTTTTTTTCCTCAGGTTGGGGCTTGTTGGAACAATCAAGGTAAATTTTGTTCTTCTGTCTCTGTTAATCTGTGATTTGGTAGATTCATAGCCTGCGGATGTGTTACTAGGAAGCTAATGTTTTTTGTTTGGTGATGTGTAGGATCGGGCTAATGAGATATTCAAGAGGCTGGAGGATCAAAAGTCAACCAGGGGAAGAAACCAGGATGCGCTTTTAGCTGCCTGCTTGTACATTTCATGTAGACAAGAGGACAAGCCACGAACTATTAAAGGTACAGTTTGATAGGTTTCTCATTTTGAGAGATTCTCTGATATTTGTAGCTTGGTCATCATAAGTCAATTAAAATTTCTGAAACTTGTGAATAGAAATCTGCTCTGTTGCCAATGGAGCAACAAAGAAGGAGATGGGAAGAGCAAAAGACTTCATAGTTAAGACATTGGGGCTAGAGACTGGCCACTCTGTGGAAATGGGCGCTATACACGCTGGTGATTTCATGGTGAGTTTTGCACTTTCTTACAAGTAACTTAAACTTTATATTGAAACTGTTAGTTTTGTTGGCCTGTACTTGACATTGCGGTCTTGTTGATGGATATTGCAGAAAAGGTTTTGCTCTAACCTTGGAATGTCTCATCAAGCGGTTAGAGCTGCTGAGGAAGCTGTGAAGAAATCTGAGGAATTTGATATAAGGTACTTACCTCATTTTATTCATAGTTTCAGTAACATAGACAGAGCAGAACATTTACAGTGTTTGTTTGATCTGGCAACTTGCAGGAGGAGTCCCATATCAATAGCAGCAGTAGTTATATACATCATCACCCAGCTTTCTGATGACAAGAAGCCTCTCAAAGGTTTGTTTGTTTTGTTTGGTCACATTTATTTGAGCAAAGAGTTATAGACTAATCATTAATATCATGGGGAATGCAGATATAGCGATAGCGACAGGAGTAGCAGAAGGGACAATAAGGAACTCATACAAGGACTTGTATCCTCATCTTACAAAGATAGCACCAAGTTGGTATGCAAAGGAAGAGGATCTTAAGAACCTCTCAAGTCCTTGAAATGATTTCTTTTATTCTTCTTTTTCTTCTTCTATGCCATAGAAACTCTTTATATCTTTTATTATATTATATCTGTATCGAGGAGGATACAAAGCAGTTGTTCTCTCGAGTAGAGAGGCTTTGGTTTCTTTCTACAATTCTTTTTTTGGAAGTCCTTTTGTTAAAGATTCTTGAAGTTTTAAATGAAATATTAAAATTTCAAAGTAAGAAAAGATGCATTGTTGTATCCTGTGTCAGTCCTAGTCAAGAAGAGAAAGACAAGTTCTAACAGCAGCAGCAATAAAGGATTCAAGTGTTACTGCACAGATTTTAGATTCATCACTGGGTTTACCATGGTCCAGTGATCTTACTAAGCAAGTTGTATAAATCACACGGAACTTGCTTTGTTATTGGGATAATCAAGTTGATATATTTTTAGAAAATAATTTGAGAAACTAAAGCCTCATTGATCATGAAGAGAAGGATACAATACATGGATAAAGTAATGAACAAGAATCCATTTTAAGACATGATAATTTCACGCAGCAGAATCTGTAGTCCGCACAAGCAAATTATGTTGTTTCTCCTCTTAGTAATCATATATCCAACAAGTTTGGATTATGTGAAGCCATTACTGAAGAATAAAGGCTGATCTAGAAGGGAGGGCCTGTAGAATGCATGACTCTGTGCAATCTCAATCCGGTCTCTAGGATCATTCAGTGTTTCATCCCTTAACGCTTGCAGAATCGACTGTGTTGACTGTTCTCTGCAATATCCATAACAAAAATTAAATAAACTAAGAAGCAAGTACCTAAAGAGACTCATGCAAACTTATACCTTGTGATGAGTATCTTGTAGAGTGTCTTCAAAATAGGACACGACTCAACCGGGGCAACAGGTTTCTTCTCCTCAGGGTGCAATATGCTTAGGCTAGACTGACTAAGCAGTTGATAAAACGCACCAACTGCAGAAACACCCTATCCAAACAAAACCCAACATTCACATAAGCATATGATTAAGACGCCCCAAGGACTTGTTCTCACTTAGGACTGAGAGTACCTGAATCATTCCCTTCCCGCTTATACTATCACCCATGTCTCTATTTATTTCCCCTTTGGCTAGCATCTGACCATACCAAGCGTTACGCCCTTTCAACAAGGTCACATAAGTATCAGCTAGCAAAGGCCCTGCAAGTTTCTCAGGCTCTTCTGCTAGTAAATGAGTTATGAATATCATCTCAGATGTACAATGAGCAAAATACACTGATTTGCTTGTAGCACTCGTTAGTAAGCGCTGCCACCATTCCTGATAAAAACAACAAGGATCAAACCTCAAGGTAACCAGTAACCACTGAAATCCTTTTGTAACACGCAGAAAACTTACCAGCTCCATGGCGTACACGTTCTTGAGACCTCCCATTACTTCATGTGTAACAAGATCACTATTGTCCCAAACAATGAAATGAGGTTGTCTTAAGAACTTTGCTAGTGGCTTCCTCCATTTCTCAGCTCCGCAGATTCTAGCATTAGCGTATTCCTTGTTGTATATCTCAGCAGCAATGTTTGGTCCACCAAGATACAGTACATTTTCAATTGGCACACCAGCTATATCCACAAACACCAAATGATTGTCAATAGGACAAATCTCCAAAATAGCACTTAGTAATAAAATTACCAAAAGTAGCATTAATTTAACAAAAGACACTAATTTATTCTAGTTCTTAATCCTACCTACACCACTTAATAGTAAACCATAAAACTAATCAATCAACCCAAACCAAAATATAAAATATAAAATATATTTTAAAAACTTTTAATTAATGCTATTTTAGGAATTTTTTCTCTTGTGTGCTAATTTTGTTATAAACATGATTTAGTGCTATTTAAGAGTATTTTTAAATTTCAATAGACTCAATACAAAGGGTAAAACATCAAGAAGAAGAAGCTTACTTGCTTGATGGATCATCTTTGTTGGAGTAATGATATGTGGAACTGGTTCAAGAGCAGTTTCAATCCCTTTTGACAGAGAGATAATAACAGGAACAGTGATCCTCTCTTTCCAATACATACTAATCTCTTCAAACACTTGTCGTGTCTCCGTCGAAGGCAATCCATTAACAACAATATCAGCATCCCACACAGCTTCTTGAAGATTAGTCACAACCTTGAGAGGACAAAGCGGCGTGTCTACCATGTTAAGACAAAACCCGTCTTTCAGTATCTCATCCGCGTAGAGCGTCCTGTCACCGAGTCTTGCCTCGACGTATTTGAGATAAGCGCAGCGTCTTATCAGTCTCCTCAGGACATCTTCACGAGAGTTGATCACTTCGAACAGATGTTCTGCTGTTTCTCTGCTAACAGCTCTCCCGGCTCTTCTCCATATCCTGATCTGGAACTTGTCTCTGAATCCTCCGTAGGTTTCTTGGAGAAGTGCTGCAAAGACACTTCCCCAAGCACCAGCTCCGATGCTCACGATCTTTAACGGATCTTTGTCTGATTTTCCAGAAGACGACGAAACTCATCGAGTTTCTCCTCCAAGTTGAGACCATTATGTTGAAGTTGGACAGACCCGTTTGTTAGCAGACTCTTGGCTTCAATACTTCCCACCATTTTCTTTATTTTTTCCACAGCAAGAAAATGTCTAGAAATAACCCACCAGAGAAATCAATTTGAGCAATTACCAATCAGCTTCTTGTTCCAAGAGAATAAGATTTTATTTGGTTTGCTACCTCAGATTTTCTCACCAAACAGGAGCTGATTGTTTTCCTTTGTGTTGTGTTGTTAGATTCGTCTGCTGTATAACAAAAGAGGAATTTAAAAAAAAACAGACAAGAATGTAATAGATACCGAATAAACCTATAAATAGTAATCAATAAACCCAAATCCACATATAAAATAAAATATATATTTTAACTTTTAATTAGTACTACTATTTTAGGATTTTATTCTCTTTTATGCTAATTGTGTCATAAAAAGTAAGATTTTCTAGAGTTTTTTTTTTGTTTCACAAAAATAGATTTTCTATATTTTTAAGATACTTTTGTATACCTTTTGAGGAACATTGTGAATATTTGAATTGATTAAATCTTATTGGTGAATAGTTATTGGAAAGTATATTGAAAAATAAATTGCAAACTAAATTGTAAACATTTATTATATTTTTAATAAATAAAACTTTAGAAAATCTTATTTTCGTAACGAGGAGTATATTTTTAACTTTTAATTAGTACTACTATTTTAGGATTTTTGTTCTCTTGTATGCTAATTGTATCATAAAACGTGATTTAATGCTATTTAAAGGTTTTTCTCATGTCAATAGACTCAATACAAAGGGTAAAGATCAAGATGAAGAAGCTTACTTGCTTGATGGATCATCTTTGTTGGAGTAATGATATGTGGAACTGGTTCAAGAGCAGTCTCAATACCTTTTGACAAAGAGATAATAACAGGAACCGTGATCCTCTCTTTCCAATACATACTAATCTCTTCAAACACTTGTCGTGTCTCCGTTGAAGGCAATCCATTAACAACAATATCAGCATCCCACACAGCTTCTTGAAGATTAGTCACAACCTTGAGGGGACAAAGAGGCGTGTCGACCATGTTAAGACAAAACCCGTCTTTCAATATCTCATCCGCATAGAGCGTCCTGTCACCAAGCCTTGCCTCTACGTATTTGAGATAAGCGCAGCGTCTTATCAGTCTCCTCAAGATATCTTCACGAGAGTTGATCACTTCGAAGAGATGTTCAGCAGTTTCTCTGCTAACAGCTCTCCCGCTCTTCTCCATATCCTGATCTGGAACTTGTCTCTGAAACCTCCGTAGCTTTCTTGGAGAAGCGCTGCAAAGACACTTCCCCAAGCACCAGCTCCGATGCTCACAATCTTTAACGGATCTTTGTCTGATTTTCCAGAAGACGCGAAACTCGTCGAGTTTCTCTTCCAAGTTAAGACCATTATGTTGAAGTTGAACAGACCCGTTTGTTAGGTAGCTCTTGGCCTCAATGCTTCCCACCATTTTCTTTATTTCCACAGCAAGAAAATGTCTAGAAATAACCCACCAGAGAAATCAATTTGAGCATTACCAATCAGCTTCTTGTTCCAAGAGAATAAGATTTTATTTGGTTTGCTACCTCAGATTTTCTCACCAAACAGGAGCTGATTGTTTTCCTTTGTGTTGTGTTGTTAGATTCGTCTGCTGTATAACAAAAGAGGAAATTGAAAACAGAGAATAATGTAATAGATACCGAAAAAACTATAAATAGTAATCTTACAAGCTACAGAGAAGAAAAATCGAGAAATAAAGAAGTATTATTTTAGTAGTAGAATTCAAAACTTTGTTAGCTCCGTCTTTGAGTTGTTCATCTACCCAACAAGAAAGAAGAAGAATAAGGAAGTTCGTAAACAAACAACTCAAGTCAAAGAACAAACCTCTCGTGTAGGCAACCATAAACAATTCCAAATCAACTCATGTGAGAATTGCCAAATCAAGGAATAGAAAACATGAGAAGTTTTTTAGGTACTAATATTTATCTACTCACAAAAATCATAAAACTTGCATGAAAATAAAGTTAAAATTAATGCAGCAGAGCAAGGTTTTGTGCAAAGGAGAAGAATGGAGTACATATGCATTGATGGGTACAGTTGAGGAAAGGGAGAGACTGAGTATTATTTACGGGAAGGTGCCTAACTTCGGACACAAGTCATTAATGTGCACTACTCTTCTTCGGTTCTTCCTTCTCTTTTTGGTGAACTTTTTAGTTATCAATACTATTAAAAGGAAAGGAGTTTTAATAAATCTACTTATGAAAGTTGTTTGGACTTTTTTATTACATTTTTTTTTTAGTCCTACAATTAATCACTCTAATTATATATAATTAATAACTCTAACTACCTATGAAAAATTGTGATGTTCGTGAGATATTAATTGTGTTACCATAAAAATTAACGAACACCCTAATTTCGTGGGATCACAATCATTGTGATATGTGTGGGATATTAATATCACTAAGATCACAATCATATTAAAGCTAAAATAATATTCCATATTTTATACATGTACTAATAATATCATTAAACATTGTATCATGACATCTTATATAGTTTCAAATATTTACAAAATTAAATTTGATAAATCGCAAATCATATGTTAAAATAAAATTATATTTATATTATGTTAACTTAATTTTTATAGAATGTATTATAATAAAAAAAATATTAATAAAGTTTAAAAACTATGAGAAATCTTACAAATATGTTCTATTGAATTAGTTAAAAAAATCTATCAAATAAATCTTAAACCATATCAATTTAACAAATGTAAAACTTATAAAATACACACAAAATATAATGAGAAAATAGGTTTGGGTACTCAAGTATTTGGATCGGTTTCTTTCTATCTTGGTTATTTGGATTCTAAACATTTGGACCCAAATAGATATTTGATTTTTTTTATTCAGGTTTAGATGGGTTCTTTCATGTTGGATCAGTTTGGAATCATAATTCAAATACATGTAAAATACATGTAATATTTGAGTATGTAGCATGGATAGGTCGGTTCATATATTTAAGTTTTGCCAAAGATCATAAGTACGAAAACCTGAAAAATGATAGCAGGTTAATAGCATGTTTTGGCTTTTACCATATTTTTATCATATTTTGTTTTATTAAATTCAAAATAGGACTATATACGATTTATTGAATCTATCGATTTGACTATGTTGCATCACGTATGTCTTAAATCTCGTGCAAGTAAAAGCCAGTACTAGTGGATCGGACGATTTGGAAAATTTACTTTTCTAAATAAGTATGTATTTCTAAAAATGGAAATCGGGGTTTGAGGCTGATATAAATATGAGTCTAAGGGTTTGTAAGATTATTCATTCACACAATAATAAAACCCCTAGCGGGTATTTGCCTCAATATGTTTTGTTCTCTGTCTTCTTGATTAATTCATGGTTGTTCACAACATACTGTATGTCTCGATTGGATATAAAAATACTATTTAAAATTCAAACATTATAATAGAAAAGTTTAAAATCATTTATTCCTAAAAAGTTATAAATTTATTCAAATTTTATCAAGCGGACAACAAAAATACCGTGTTTTTCAATGCGGGTCAAAATCTAGTACTTTTATTATACCAACATTTATTAATACATACACCGAATCACAACCAGATTCAAGTTAATAAATGGGTCCGCCGCAATGAAGAAGAAAAAACATGCATTATCTTGTGATATGTCACATATGTATAAATGATTATTGAGCACCTAGCTACACAAACACACTTTCATAATAAAATTTATTTCCAACAACATATTTCATTTTTTCTTACAAAGAAAGACAAAAACATTTAATAAATCATTGTATTTCTCATTCAAAAAAAAAAGAAAGAAGTTGGGCAGCATATCCTCCTCAATTACAAATTAAGGTCATCTTCCTCTAAATACACTGACATATACGCATGTGTATGTGTTTGTGTGTACATGTTACATCTTTTTCTTTATGAAACCAAAACTCTTGCCCATCTGAACTTAATTACTAAGTTGGGCCTTTGAAGACACTCTGTTAATGGGCCTAAAGTTACATATACGTTAATGGGTTAAAGTGGAAACATTTTAGTGGGCTCTGTTCCACTGTTGAAAACGTGTCTTCTTCATCTTCATCTACTTAGCTGCTGCATCTGTCTTTTGGTCTATATTTTGCCGTGTGTGAGAGAGAGTCAGGTGAGTGAGAGAAAATGGAGAGTGGGCTAAGCGAGATCGGAAGCACGAAGATGTTCGATGGCTACAACAAAAGATACAGACACAACAGTGAGACACTTGGCTGCTCCATGACCTTCTCCATCTACTTCCTCCTTCTCCCTCCTCTTCCCACAGATCGCCTGTATGTAAAGTTTTGATTTTTATCTTCATCATCATCAATCCACCTGTCATATAAAGTTTTGATTTTTTTCACTGTTCTCGTTTGCCCCTTTGTTGGGTTTCACGTCTCTAAGCTTAAAGAGTTTACCTTTGCGTGTTTTGTTGATTTGGCAGGTGCTTTACTGGCTCTCTGGACTCACCTGCACAGACGAGAACTTCATCATCAAGTCCGGAGCACAACGTGCTGCTTCTTCCCACGGCATTGCTCTCGTTGTTCCAGATACTTCTCCAAGTGAGCCACACAGTCTTTTTCACATTTGTTTGTAAAACAGCATTTGACCCTTTGTATCTTTTTAACATTCTGTGACGGTTTTGATATTGTAGGAGGACTTAATATCGAAGGTGAAGCAGACAGTTACGACTTCGGTGTAGGTAATGAACTGAACTCTTGCCTTGCATTCCAACACAGTTCATTTTCTTTATAACTTGTAGGTTTGGACTTGATATATAGTATTCAGGTACTTGTTGTAATGAAGGGTGATTCATTTGTTGTTTCTTTCCTGTTTGGTTTTGGAGTAGGAGCTGGATTCTACCTCAATGCTACTCAGGAGAAGTGGAAGAACTGGCGTATGTATGACTATGTTGTCAAAGAGTTGCCTAAACTCCTGAGTGAGAACTTTTCTCAGCTTGACACGACAAGGGCTTCTATCTCTGGACATTCCATGGGTGGACATGGTGCATCATTAAAATGTTACCTAAAACATCACTAATATATAACATGCATCAATAAAACTAGAATTTGACTCACACAATTGTACCTAATATTATTTTCACTTGATTAAATTTAAAAATAATTATTTATTCAAAAAATATTTAAGAAAGACTATGTTTTTAAAAATTATATGGTATTATTTGCTCATAACTCATTTGTCATTTGATAAATTGTTAGAAAGAAAATTTTAGCATAATATGACTCAGTTGTCATTTGCTAAATTTATGGTTTTTATTTATATTTTTTTATTATTTAATTATAATATTTTCATTTTATATTTGAAAGATAAATGATTTTTCTTTCAAACAATATTTTTGTAAATGTATTTTTAAAAATAATCAATTAAAATTGTTATCATTGAATATCATTATTTTTGACATAATTTGAGTTTTCGTCTACATCAAAACTTATCATATTTTAGGATAATTTTAATTTAAAATGTAACTTTCATATTTTTCGAACAAATTCTAAAAATATTTTTTAAATATTTTGTTATAATTGTTAAAAAAAATATTGAGTTACATTTCAAATAAAAATGCAAAGATATTAAAAATATTCTAATTAAAATATGTAAAATTTAATATAGTTTTAAGGAAATGATCAAAATAAAAAAAAATACACATAAAATAATCATGATTTTTGTTAACTGGGCGGATCATTATTTATATGATGTCGCACACGAAAGAAAAATTTCTGTTTTTAAAATTATCTAATTAACTCTATACTCATTTTTTTGAATATTTTTTATATGATATCACACATTCGTAAAAAAAATAGATAGTTTAAGATGCAAAAAAAATATTTTCTTAATGAATATAATATGAACAAATATTACAAATACATCATTTAATAAAATAAATAATTGAAAATTGAAAATTCATATCAGGTTCTGGTGCCAACATCAAAGCGAAATATCAATGTGTCTCACGTTTTAATGCTTGGCTATTTGAGGAATAACTTTTCCCCACCAAGTATTTATTTGGTTTCTGTATCTTGAATGTGTTGAGCCAAGTTCAATTACACTACTAGCACGACCGGTTTAAAAACATCTGAACGTAATATTCACCTTAGCTTTCAAATTTAAATCATTAAGATGTACTCCCTATATTTCATTATTACAAGTGTCGTGTCTTAGGTTTCGGCACACATTAAGGAAACAATTAATTTTGTAAATTTCCTATAAAAAACACTATTACCTATACACCTAACCATATTTTGGCCCGCATCCAGTCTTCGGGTTGGGTTGGTTGGTATTGTCGTCCGGTCCTTCGGATCCTAGCAATTTAGACCCATATAGGTACCTATAACTTTGGGCCGGTTCGGTCGGATCTTGTCGGGTTCGATCGGTTCGGTCTATAATTTCAATATTCGTAAAATACCCAAAATTTTCGAGTATATTTCGATCCGGTCGGTTCGGTATTTAGGACCGAAATAGACCGGCAATCTAACCGACCTTAAAACTCTAACAAGAACTAAAAATACCCAAAAATTTATCCAAAATCAGACCAAAACCCAAAACATACCGAATTTTACCCGAATACCCAAATTATATTTTCTAAAAATCTAAAATTTCACCAAAACCTACAATTATACCCAAAATCCAAACCCAAACTTTTAAAAATCCAAAATACCAAAATATACCCAATCACCCAAATATACCTAGTATATACAATTATTTTGTACTTTAGACCGAACGGTCTCGGGTAGGACCGGACCTAACCAAGACCAGGTCCAAAAAGACCCAATAGTATTTAAGATGGACGACCCTACCCCAACCTCAGATTTTGGTCGGTTCCGTTCGATCTTGGTCCGGGTAAAATGCCCAGGCCTACCATATATTTCGCATAAAATTAATAAATTTTGCATTGAAAATCTAAACGACATTTATTTTGTAAGCGAAAAAATTCTCTAAAACGACACTTAATATGAAACGGAGGGAGTATTGATTATCTGATTTTAAATCATCATGTATAATATTTGCCTTTTAAACTGTAATTATTTAAAATCTTATAAATTTAGACGTGATCAGACCGGTTTTAACGGCCATAAGCATTTAAAGACAAATCTTAATATTTTTATTTATTTTTGTACAATTTGAGAAACATAAAATTTATATATATATATATATATTAAATCTTTCAGTAGTTAGAAGATTTTTAACCGAGTGTTTGGATACTTGCCTAGAAATAAACTTCTATAGTGTTTTGTTAGTAGCAATCTAAATTTTACCCAAAAAATAAAAATCTTCTAACTAAACCCAACACATGCGACGACCGGTATGGTATGTATGACTTCCCTAACAAGTCACTTATTTCCTTTTTCTCCGTCCTTCCTAAAACGGACAAAACCAAGCTACAAAAAGGAAACTAACAAAAACGTCAATCGCTACAAAACAAAAACCGTCCGATTAATTATCAACGGGTCCCACTAAAATCTACGATCAAGATCTTTTGCTTAAGATGCACCTCAAAAATATTCCCCTACATCTAACTTGTCTATAAAAGCAAAACAAACCTACGGATGAGCTCTCTCTCCCCTTAATCTGTCTCTTACCGGAGAAGAAGCCGGTTAAGCCAAACCGGAGGAATTCGCACCCGGTTTAAGATCAAATTAGGTTTCGATGTCTGACGCGTATTGTACGGATTGCAAGAAGGAGACGGAGCTGGTGGTGGACCACTCCGCCGGGGACACCCTCTGCCTCCGAGTGCGGGCTGGTTCTGGAGTCGCACTCCATCGACGAGACCTCAGAGTGGCGCACCTTCGCGAACGAGTCCTCCAACGCCGATCCGAACCGTGTCGGCGGCCCGACGAACCCTCTCCTCGCCGATAGCGCGCTCACCACCGTCATCGCGAAGACGAACGGCTCCTCGGGGGATTTCTTGTCGAATTCTCTGGGGAGGTGGCAGAATCGTAACGGGAATCCGGAGCGTGGGTTGATGCAGGCGTTTAAAACGATTGCTACCATGTCTGACAGGTAAAGGCAGCTCAGGATTTTGAATTGATTTGATTTGGATCGGATCATAAGGAGGTTACTTTTTTAATGGGCTTTGAGAGTTTGTTGGGTGTTGAGTGTATTTGAAGGAGGTTTCTTTTTTTTTTTTTAATGGGGAGTTTGTTTTTATTTGTTTGAGAGAGCATCCACCATTGTCAATTAAAAGAACAAAAAGGAGGTTCCTTTTTTTAATGGGAATTGGGAGTTTTGTTCTTGCCTTGTTGGGTGATGAATGTTGTTGTTGTGGAGTGTGGAGTGTTTTGTTTATGTAAGCCAGATTCATGTCTTGCTGTGTGTTCATTTGTGGTTACGTGTGGGATCACATTGTCAAGTGTCAACTAACATAACAAAAGGGATGTTCCTTTTGATGTACATTGAAAGGTTTGTCCTTGGTGATACACGTGGGTGTGTGTGGAGTGTGGAGTGTTTTGTTTATGTTGCCTGCTTCATTGTGATTACGTGTGAGAGTTACTTACTTGTTGCTTGTTGGTTGATTTTTGTTTTCTGCAGGTTGGGGCTATCAAAACCTCCAGTGAAAAAAATTCTTCAACCAATCATTCTGAGCGTTCGAGTCTCGACACCTTTGATCTTAAGGATGTGTTACACCAAATCAGATTTTCGTTTCTTGATATATTTGGATGTATTATGTTATCGACAAAAGATTTTGTTCTAGAATAAAATTGCAATACCTTTGATGAACAGAACAAAACTTTGTCACATATTGTAATTTGTAGAACAAATCTACTTGTAAAAGAGTTGTTTCTTGAAATATTTGAAGATTGAGAAGTGTTAATCATTATAAACAGAAGGTGAAGCAGATTAAAGAACATTAAATACACAATGTTGATTTATTCCTATTTAAATCAAATGTAATTTCAGTTATGCCAAATCAATTAATTAATTTTGTAAATTTCCTATAAAAACACTATTACCTATACACCTAACCATATTTTAGGCCTGGGCATCCAGGTCTTGGGTTAGGTTGGGTTGGGTATTGTCAGGTCCGGGTCCTTCGGATCCTAGCAATTTAGACCCATATAGGTACCTATAACTTTTTGGGTCGGTTCCGGGTCGGATCTTGTCGGGTTCGGATCGGTTCGGGTCTATAATTTCAATACCCGTAAAATACCCAAAATTTTCGAGTATATTTCGGATCCGGGTCGGTTCGGGTATTTAGGACCGAAATAGACCGAAATACCAAGCGGACCGAAAACTCTAAAATACCGAAGAACCTAAAAATACCCAAAATTTATCCAAAATCAGACCGAAAACCCAAAACATACCGAATTTTACCCGAATACCCAAATTATATTTTCTAAAAATCTAAAATTTCACCAAAAACCTACAATTATACCCGAAAATCCAAACCCGAAACTTTTAAAAAAATCCAAAATACCAAAAATATACCCAATCACCCAAATATACCTAGTATATACAATTATTTTTGGGTACTTCGAGTATCCGAACGGGTCTCGGGTAGGACCCGGACCCGAACCAAGACCCGCGGGTCCAAAAAAAAAGACCCAATAGGTACTTAGCATGGACCCGGACCCGGACCCGAACCTGTATTTTTGGGTCGGTTCCGGTTCGGATCTTTGGGTCCGGGTAAAATGCCCAGGCCTACCATATTTCGCATAAAATTAATAAATTTTGCATTGAAAATCGAAAACGACATTTATTTTGTAACGAAAAAAATTCTCTAAAACGACACTTAATATGAAACGGAGGGAGTATTGATTATCTGATTTTAAATCATCATGTATAATATTTGCCTTTTAAACTGTAATTATTTAAAATCTTATAAATTTAGACGTGATCAGACCGGTTTTTAACGGCCATAAGCATTTAAAGACAAATCTTAATATTTTTTATTTATTTTTTGTACAATTTGAGAAACATAAAATTTATATATATATATATATATTAAATCTTTCAGTAGTTAGAAGATTTTTTAACCGAGTGTTTGGATACTTGCCTAGAAATAAACTTCTATAGTGTTTTGTTAGTAGCAATCTAAATTTTACCCAAAAAAATAAAAAATCTTCTAACTAAACCCAACACATGCGACGACCGGTATGGTATGTATGACTTCCCTAACAAGTCACTTATTTCCTTTTTTTCTCCGTCCTTCCTAAAACGGACAAAACCAAGCTACAAAAAGGAAACTAACAAAAAAAACGTCAATCGCTACAAAACAAAAAAACCGTCCGATTAATTATCAACGGGTCCCACTAAAATCTACGATCAAGATCTTTTGCTTAAGATGCACCTCAAAAATATTCCCCTACATCTAACTTGTCTATAAAAAGCAAAACAAACCTACGGATGAGCTCTCTCTCTCTCTCTCCCCTTAATCTGTCTCTTACCGGAGAAGAAGCCGGTTAAGCCAAACCGGAGGAATTCGCACCCGGTTTAAGATCAAATTAGGTTTCGATGTCTGACGCGTATTGTACGGATTGCAAGAAGGAGACGGAGCTGGTGGTGGACCACTCCGCCGGGGACACCCTCTGCTCCGAGTGCGGGCTGGTTCTGGAGTCGCACTCCATCGACGAGACCTCAGAGTGGCGCACCTTCGCGAACGAGTCCTCCAACGCCGATCCGAACCGTGTCGGCGGCCCGACGAACCCTCTCCTCGCCGATAGCGCGCTCACCACCGTCATCGCGAAGACGAACGGCTCCTCGGGGGATTTCTTGTCGAATTCTCTGGGGAGGTGGCAGAATCGTAACGGGAATCCGGAGCGTGGGTTGATGCAGGCGTTTAAAACGATTGCTACCATGTCTGACAGGTAAAGGCAGCTCAGGATTTTGAATTGATTTGATTTGGATCGGGTCGGATCATAAGGAGGTTACTTTTTTTAATGGGCTTTGAGAGTTTGTTGGGTGTTGAGTGTATTTGAAGGAGGTTTCTTTTTTTTTTTTTAATGGGGAGTTTGTTTTTATTTGTTTGAGAGAGCATCCACCATTGTCAATTAAAAGAACAAAAAGGAGGTTCCTTTTTTTAATGGGAATTGGGAGTTTTGTTCTTGCCTTGTTGGGTGATGAATGTTGTTGTTGTGGAGTGTGGAGTGTTTTGTTTATGTAAGCCAGATTCATGTCTTGCTGTGTGTTCATTTGTGGTTACGTGTGGGATCACATTGTCAAGTGTCAACTAACATAACAAAAGGGATGTTCCTTTTTGATGTACATTGAAAGGTTTGTCCTTGGTGATACACGTGGGTGTGGGTGTGGAGTGTGGAGTGTTTTGTTTATGTTGCCTGCTTCATTGTGATTACGTGTGAGAGTTACTTACTTGTTGCTTGTTGGTTGATTTTTTGTTTTCTGCAGGTTGGGGCTTGTTGGAACTATCAAGGTAAATCTTGTTCACCTGTCTCTGTTAATCTGGTTTCGTGAATTTATAGCCTGCGGATGTGTTACTAGAAAGCTAATGTTGTTGTTGCTGATGATGTTGTAGGATCGGGCTAATGAGATATTCAAGAGGCTGGAGGATCAAAAGTCAACCAGGGGAAGAAACCAGGATGCGCTTTTGGCAGCTTGCTTGTACATTTCGTGTAGACAAGAGGACAAGCCGCGAACTATTAAGGGTACAGTTTGATTCATTTTGAGAGAGTCTGTGATATTAAAGCTTTGCCATCATAAGTCAATAAAATCTCTGAAACTTGTGAATAGAAATCTGCTCTGTTGCCAATGGAGCGACAAAGAAGGAAATGGGAAGAGCAAAAGACTTCATTGTTAAGACATTGGGGCTGGAGACCGGCCACTCTGTTGAAATGGGCGCTATACACGCTGGTGACTTCATGGTAAAGTCCTTACAAGTACCTTAAACTTGATATTGGCACTGTTAGTTTTTTTTTGTTGTGGGATTGTATTTTACATTGTGTTGGATATTGCAGAAAAGGTTCTGCTCTAACCTTGGAATGTCTCATCAAGCGGTTAGAGCTGCTGAGGAAGCTGTGAAGAAATCTGAGGAATTTGATATAAGGTACTTACCTCACAGTTTCGGTAACCTATAGATAGACAGAGGAGAACCTTTAGAGATGTTTAATCTGATATCTTGCAGGAGGAGTCCTATATCAATAGCAGCAGTAGTTATCTACATCATAACCCAGCTTTCTGATGATAAGAAGCCTCTCAAAGGTTTGCTGTATTTGGTTTGGTCACATATATTCAAACTATATCATAATCTCAGACTGAATAATATTTTTTGGGTTGGTGCAGATATAGCGATAGCGACAGGAGTAGCAGAAGGGACAATAAGGAACTCATACAAGGACTTGTATCCTCATCTTCAAAAGATAGCGCCAAGTTGGTATGCTAAGGAAGAGGATCTTAAGAACCTCTCAAGTCCTTGAAATGATTTCTTTTATTTTTCTTCTTCTTCTTCTATGCAATAGAAACTCTTTATATCTTATTATATATCTGTCTACCGACGTGGATACAAAGCAGTTGTTCTCTCGAGTAGAGAGGCTTTTGGTTTTTTTTTTTTTTTTACAATTCTTTTTTTTGAAGTCCTTTTGTTAAAGAAATATTGAAATTTCATAGTAAGAAAAGAGGTCTTTCTATTCTTCTCTCTTATTCCCCACGCTTCATAAGTCTTTTACAGTTGAGAATATCTTCAGGCTTATCTCAATAAATTTGAGCCTTCATAGTTCAAAAAAATGGAAAAGAACCCTTGGTGTATCCATATGTTTTGCTTCTCAGCGTTAAGTTACTTCCTGCTATCATGCACTTATCAAAAGAAGCAGGAGACGGAGGGTTTAAGATTGATGCTGTTCATATAGCTAGTTCTCTAGTGGATCACTCTGTTTTGTCTGAAGGGTTTGGGAATGATGGGATGCTAATGCTGAGGCACTTAGTATGATTAGGCAATATGGGTCTATGTTTCTGCATCATGGAGATCTCCAAGTGACAGTAGATTATCTATGCACAAGCTGCTGTTACTGTAGGTGGAGGACTATTAGCTTGGTCTTGAAGAAGTAACATGGATCAACAGAGGCAGAGAAACTTGAGAGGGTTTAAGATTGATGCTGTTCATATAGCTAGTTCTCTAGTGGATCACTCTGTTTTGTCTGAAGGGTTTGGGAATGATGGGATGCTAATGCTGAGGCACTTAGTATGATTAGGCAATATGGGTCTATGTTTCTGCATCATGGAGATCTCCAAGTGACAGTAGATTATCTATGCACAAGCTGCTGTTACTGTAGGTGGAGGACTATTAGCTTGGTCTTGAAGAAGTAACATGGATCAACAGAGGCAGAGAAACTTGAGTGGGTGGTATGTACTTTTTGCTTGGGGGAAGAGGTCCTGGTGAAGGTCAGCTTTGGTTGTCCATATGATGAGAAAAGCACGAGATGATCATAAACATGCTTACTTAGGCAAGGATAAAGGCAGAGAGCAAGGCATTGCTGAATCCTGGGTCAGTCCAATTAGATTCAACACTGGATTTGATAGGCCGAATTAGACAGGGGTGGGAAGATCATACTAATAAGCCAGTTGAACAACAAGACAGGCAAGGAACTAAGAAGCATAGCAAAGGAGCTGAAAATAACACATTACTACAAGTTCAAGAAAGAAGATCTGCTTCAACACTGTTTCATGCAGCTAAAATTTCAGCTAACTGACTGTAAAAAGCATAGAATGGAGTCATAACCAATCTCACTGGTATACTTAACATTAGACCTTACAGAACAGGCCTTCTCTTTGTTTCTTGGACTCAGTGGTACAACCATTAGCTTGTATTAATCACACGGAGTTAATTTCAGAAAAGTCTATAGAGTAGAATGTTGTAGTAAATGATTTGAGCAAATAAAAAGCCTCATTGATCATAAAGATAAGGATACAGTACAAGGATTATACAATGACTAGCAATCCATTTTAAGACATGATGTTTTCACGCAGCAGAATCTGCAGTTTGGATTATATGAGTAATAGCTGACGAATCAAGGCTGGTCTAGAAGGGAAGGCCTGTAGAATGCATGGCTCTGTGCAATCTCAATCCGGTCTCTAGGATCATTCAGTGTTTCATCCCTTAACGCTTGCAGAATCGCTTGTGTTGATTGTTCTCTACAATATCCGACACAGCATTGAACAAACATAGTTCATTAGAGAATCTAAGAAGCAAGTACCTAAATAGACTCTATGTAAACTATTCTGATTATACCTTGTGATGAGTATCTTGTAGAGTGTCTTCAAAATAGGACATGACTCAACCGGAGCCACAGGTTTCTTCTCCTCAGGATGCATTATGCTCAGGCTAGACTGACTAAGCAATTGATAAAACGCTCCCACTGCAGAAACACCCTATTCAAACATTCACATAAGCATTGATAAGACACCAGAAGTTATGTTCTCACTTAGGACTGAGAGAGAGAGAAAACCTGAATCATTCCCTTCCCACTTATGCTATCACCCATATCTCTATTTATTTCCCCTTTGGCAAGCATCTGACCATACCAAGCATTACGCCCTTTCAACAAGGTCACATAAGTATCAGCTAGCAAAGGCCCTGCAAGTTTCTCAGGCTCTTCTGCTAGTAAATGAGTTATGAATATCATCTCAGATGTGCAATGAGCAAAATACACTGATTTGCTTGTAGCACTCTCGTTAGTAAGTGCTGCCACCATTCCTGAAAAAAGAAAAAAAAACAAGAGAAGGATCAAAAGCTGTTGTGAAGGTAACCACTCGTATCCTTGCAGAAACTTACCAGCTCCAATGGCGTACACATTCTTGAGACCTCCCATTACTTCATGTGTAACAAGATCACTATTGTCCCAAACAATGAAATGAGGTTGTCTTAAGAACTTTGCTAGTGGTTTCCTCCATTTCTCAGCTCCACAGATTCTTGCATTAGCATATTCCTTGTTGTATATCTCAGCAGCTATGTTTGGTCCACCAAGATACAGTACATTTTCAATCGGCACACCAGCTATATCCACAAACACAAAATGATTGTCAATAGAACAAATTTTCAAAATAGCCCTGTTAAAAATTTATCCAAAAATAGCATTCAGTAATAAAAATTCCACTAATTTAACAAAAACACATACACACACGCTAAATTACTAATTCTTAGTTCTTAACCCCACCCATACACCTTTACACTATACCATAAATACTAATCAATAAACCCAAATCCACATATAAAATAAAATATATATTTTAACTTTTAATTAGTACTACTATTTTAGGATTTTTATTCTCTTTTATGCTAATTGTGTCATAAAAAGTAAGATTTTCTAGAGTTTTTTTTTTGTTTCACAAAAATAGATTTTCTATATTTTTAAGATACTTTTGTATACCTTTTGAGGAACATTGTGAATATTTGAATTGATTAAATCTTATTGGTGAATAGTTATTGGAAAGTATATTGAAAAATAAATTGCAAACTAAATTGTAAACATTTATTATATTTTTAATAAACGTAAAACTTTAGAAAATCTTATTTTCGGTAACGAGGGAGTATATTTTTAACTTTTAATTAGTACTACTATTTTAGGATTTTTGTTCTCTTGTATGCTAATTGTATCATAAAACGTGATTTAATGCTATTTAAAGGTTTTTCTCATGTCAATAGACTCAATACAAAGGGTAAAGATCAAGATGAAGAAGCTTACTTGCTTGATGGATCATCTTTGTTGGAGTAATGATATGTGGAACTGGTTCAAGAGCAGTCTCAATACCTTTTGACAAAGAGATAATAACAGGAACCGTGATCCTCTCTTTCCAATACATACTAATCTCTTCAAACACTTGTCGTGTCTCCGTTGAAGGCAATCCATTAACAACAATATCAGCATCCCACACAGCTTCTTGAAGATTAGTCACAACCTTGAGGGGACAAAGAGGCGTGTCGACCATGTTAAGACAAAACCCGTCTTTCAATATCTCATCCGCATAGAGCGTCCTGTCACCAAGCCTTGCCTCTACGTATTTGAGATAAGCGCAGCGTCTTATCAGTCTCCTCAAGATATCTTCACGAGAGTTGATCACTTCGAAGAGATGTTCAGCAGTTTCTCTGCTAACAGCTCTCCCGGCTCTTCTCCATATCCTGATCTGGAACTTGTCTCTGAAACCTCCGTAGCTTTCTTGGAGAAGCGCTGCAAAGACACTTCCCCAAGCACCAGCTCCGATGCTCACAATCTTTAACGGATCTTTGTCTGATTTTCCAAGAAGACGACGAAACTCGTCGAGTTTCTCTTCCAAGTTAAGACCATTATGTTGAAGTTGAACAGACCCGTTTGTTAGGTAGCTCTTGGCCTCAATGCTTCCCACCATTTTCTTTATTTCCACAGCAAGAAACTTAAACACAAAACCAAAGGCGATAAACAATGATTATAAATAACCCACTAGAGATTTTATATATTGGTTTGTATCATTAAGACCAGAGAAATCAATTTGAGCATTACCAATCAGCTTCGTGTTCCAAAAGAGTAAGATTTTATTGGTTTGCTAATTCAGATTTTTTCACCATTTAACAAAAGAGGAAATTGAAAAACAGAGAATAATGTAATAGATACCGAAAAAAACTATAAATAGTAATCTTACAAGCTACAGAGAAGAAAAATCGAGAAATAAAGAAGTATTATTTTAGTAGTAGAATTCAAAACTTTGTTAGCTCCGTCTTTGAGTTGTTCATCTACCCAACAAGAAAGAAGAAGAATAAGGAAGTTCGTAAACAAACAACTCAAGTCAAAGAACAAACCTCTCGTGTAGGCAACCATAAACAATTCCAAATCAACTCATGTGAGAATTGCCAAATCAAGGAATAGAAAACGCATGAGAAGTTTTTTTTAGGTACTAATATTTATCTACTCACAAAAAATCATAAAACTTGCATGAAAATAAAATTAATACAAGAGAGCAAGGTTTTGTGCAAAAGGGAGAAGAATGGAGTACATATGCATTGATGGGTACAGTTGAGGAAAGGGAGAGACTGAGTATTATTTACGGGAAGGTGCCTAACTTCGGACACAAGTCATTAATGTGCACTACTCTTCTTCGGTTCTTCCTTCTCTTTTTTTGGTGAACTTTTTTAGTTATCAATACTATTAAAAGGAAAGGAGTTTTAATAAATCTACTTATGAAAGTTGTTTGGACTTTTTTATTACATTTTTTTTTTAGTCCTACAATTAATCACTCTAATTATATATAATTAATAACTCTAACTACCTATGAAAAATTGTGATGTTCGTGAGATATTAATTGTGTTACCATAAAAATTAACGAACACCCTAATTTCGTGGGATCACAATCATTGTGATATGTGTGGGATATTAATATCACTAAGATCACAATCATATTAAAGCTAAAATAATATTCCATATTTTATACATGTACTAATAATATCATTAAACATTGTATCATGACATCTTATATAGTTTCAAATATTTACAAAATTAAATTTGATAAATCGCAAATCATATGTTAAAATAAAATTATATTTATATTATGTTAACTTAATTTTTATAGAATGTATTATAATAAAAAAATATTAATAAAGTTTAAAACTATGAGAAATCTTACAAATATGTTCTATTGAATTAGTTAAAAAATCTATCAAATAAATCTTAAACCATATCAATTTAACAAATGTAAAACTTATAAAATACACACAAAATATAATGAGAAAATAGGTTTGGGTACTCAAGTATTTGGATCGGTTTCTTTCTATCTTGGTTATTTGGATTCTAAACATTTGGACCCAAATAGATATTTGATTTTTTTTATTCAGGTTTAGATGGGTTCTTTCATGTTCGGATCAGTTTGGAATCATAATTCAAATACATGTAAAATACATGTAATATTTGAGTATGTAGCATGGATAGGTCGGTTCATATATTTAAGTTTTGCCAAAGATCATAAGTACCTGAAAACCTGAAAAATGATAGCAGGTTAATAGCATGTTTTGGCTTTTACCATATTTTTATCATATTTTGTTTTATTAAATTCAAAATAGGACTATATACAGATTTATTGAATCTATCGATTTGACTATGTTGCATCACGTGTCTTAAATCTCACATTACCAGATAAAGCCCAAGACTCGTGGATCGGACGATTTGGAAAATTTACTTTTTCTAAATAAGTATGTATTTCTAAAAAATGGAAATCGGGGTTTGAGGCTGATATAAATATGAGTCTAAGGGTTTGTAAGATTATTCATTCACACAATAATAAAAACCCCTAAACGGGTATTTGCCTCAATATGTTTTGTTCTCTACTGTCTTCTTGATTAATTCATGGTTGTTCACAACATACTGTATGTCTCGATTGGATATAAAAATACTATTTAAAATTCAAACATTATAATAGAGAAAGTTTAAAATCATTTATTCCTAATAAAAAGTTATAAATTTATTCAAATTTTATCAAACGGACAACAAAAAATACCCGTGTTTTTCAAGCGCGGGTCAAAATCTAGTACTTTTATTATACCAACATTTATTAATACATACACCGAATCACAACCAGATTCAAGTTAATAAATGGGTCCGCCGCAATGAAGAAGAAAAAAACATGCATTATCTTGTGATATGTCACATATGTATAAATGATTATTGAGCACCTAGCTACACAAACACACTTTCATAATAAAATTTATTTCCAACAACATATTTCATTTTTTCTTACAAAGAAAGACAAAAAACATTTAATAAATCATTGTATTGAGAAAAAATTGGCAGCACATCTTCCTCTAAATACAAATTAAGTTCAGCTACACTGACATACAACGCATATGTATGCGTTTGTGTGTACATGTTACATCTTTTTCTCTTTATGAAACCAAAACTCTAGACAATGCGGAGGCTTTTGACCAATGTTCAGGAAATCGATATGCGGTAACTAGGCGTTTTATAGAGTACTAGCATCTAAGCAAATTATTCGGAGTCTAGGCGAGACCTAGACATTAACGAATTATTAAATTATTTTATATGCATTTTATATTTATATGAGATATTTTAGTTTTAATATTTTATTATAAAATTATTGTGATAAATTATTAAAAATAGATATACAAACAAACGAAATTAGAAAGTTTTGTGGATTTATACTAATATTATTGTTTAATTTAATATATTTAAACCAATTCAGATCGATTTTAACCAATTTTAACCGATTTAGAACAACTTAAACGAATATGAATCATATAAATCGGTATAAATCAGATTTTTAGAACCTTGCTCTTGAGTCTTGACTAAACATCTGGACTTTATTACTAAGTTGGGCCTTTGAAGACACTCTGTTAATGGGCCTAAAGTTACATATACGTTAATGGGTTAAAGTGGAAACATTTTAGTGGGCTCTGTTCCACAGTTGAAAGCGACAGACCGAACGTGTCTTTCTTCATCTTCCATCTACTTAGCTGCATCTGTCTTTTTGGTCTATATTCATTTTGCCGTGTGTGAGAGAGAGAGTCAGGTGAGTGAGAAAATGGAGAGTGGGCTAAGCGAGATCGGAAGCACGAAGATGTTCGATGGCTACAACAAAAGATACAGACACAACAGTGAGACACTTGGCTGCTCCATGACCTTCTCCATCTACTTCCCTCCTTCCTCCCACAGATCCCCTGTATGTAAAGTTTTGATTTTTATCTTCATCATCATCAATCCACCTGTCATATAAAGTTTTGATTTTTATCATCTTTTTCACTATTCTCGTTTACCTTTACGTGTTTTGTTTGATTGATAGGTTCTTTACTGGCTTTCTGGGCTCACCTGTACAGACGAGAACTTCATCATCAAGTCCGGAGCACAACGTGCTGCTTCTTCCCACGGCATTGCTCTCGTTGTTCCAGATACTTCTCCAAGTGAGCCACACAGTCTTTTTCACATTTGTTTGTAAAACAGCATTTGACCCTTTGTATCTTTTTAACATTCTGTGACGGTTTTTGATATTGTAGGAGGACTTAATATCGAAGGTGAAGCAGACAGTTACGACTTCGGTGTAGGTATGTAATATAGTATTTAGTTACTTGTTGTAATGAAGGGTGATTCATTTGTTGTTTCTTTCCTGTTTGGTTTTGGAGTAGGAGCTGGATTCTACCTCAATGCTACTCAGGAGAAGTGGAAGAACTGGCGTATGTATGACTATGTTGTCAAAGAGTTGCCTAAACTCCTGAGTGAGAACTTTTCTCAGCTTGACACGACAAGGGCTTCTATCTCTGGACATTCCATGGGTGGACATGGTGCTCTTACTATTTACCTCAAGAACCTCGATAAGTATAAGGTATTAATTCCCATTTACAATGCTTGGAACGTGAAGATAATTATATTTCAACTTAAATCACTTTATATGTGTTGGCATTTTCAGTCTGTGTCTGCCTTTGCACCAATTGCCAATCCCATAAATTGCCCATGGGGACAAAAAGCATTCACCAACTATCTAGGTGACAACAAAGCTGCTTGGGAGGTAAATAAAAAATAATAATCTTACAAGATTTTAATAAGCGTATAGCCACACCACACAATACTGATTTTATTGATGAAACTCAGGAATACGATGCGACTTGTCTTATCTCAAAGTTCAACAATCTCTCTGCCACAATTCTAATTGATCAGGTAATAAAAAAAATCCTCTTAAAGCATGGTCTTCTTCAGTCTTCACTTGTAGCTTATTAACACTCATGGTCCATCACAATGCAGGGAGAAAACGACCAGTTCTACCCTGATCAGTTACTGCCCAACAAGTTTGAAGAGGCGTGCAAGAAAGTGAATGCGCCGCTCTTAGTGCGTCTTCAGCCAGGATACGACCACTCCTACTACTTTATTGCAACTTTCATCGAAGACCACATCAGTCACCATGCTCAAGCCCTTGCGTTGTAGCTCACTCATGTTGCTAGGCTTCGTCCTCCAGCTTTGCCTTTGTCCAAATATTAGTTATATCAATAAAGCAAGTGGATTTGTAATGTTTTGTGTTCGTTCAATAACTCCTCTGTGTGTGGTGTGTTTGTCTACGATAATAAAAGTAATTAAATCTCCATTTTCTTGACACATTAAATCTTTTGTATGTTTTTGAATGTTTTTCATTTCTTTGATATTTTTGAATGTTTTTCATTTCTTTGATATTTTTGAATGTTTTTCATTTCTTTGATATTTTTGAATGTTTTTCATTTCTTTGATATTTTTGAATGTTTTTCATTTCTTTGATATTTTTGAATGTTTTTCATTTCTTTGATATTTTTGAATGTTTTACATAAGGTACAATCCGTAAAAAAGCAAACAAACATTTGTTCAGTTACATCACTTTCCCTTTTCAAAATTGGGAACAAACAATTCTCTCACTCCTGCATGCAAGCTGGTAATTTTACCAAGGAGAGGTGCTTCTGTATGTCCTCTCGCTGTGCCTCCAATATCGCCTGACTGGACTTGTCTGATATGGAGAGGTGGTGCTTGCTTCTGCAGCCTTTCTGCTTCTGTAGCTTTCTCTAGATGCCTTTGCTTTCCTAATCTCTTCCTCAAGTTCATAGTCCGACCTCTGTTAAAAAACACAAAAACTTAAAGTCTTGGGATGTTTTATATTCCTAGTAAGTTGTTGCCTTGCTGAGAGAGAAAGCAAACCTTAGTTGGGTCAGAAAGAACTGAATATGCCTCTCCAATCGTTTTGAAGAGCCTATCCGCACCCTTGTGAACCTCTTCTAATATCTCCTTTCATTACACAGATGTCTGATCTCAAACCGGTTCTGTCACAACATATGGTTCCTACACAACAGAGTTCAAGAATCCATAAGCATAAGTTTTTAACAACCAAGGCTGAATATGAAATTTTGAGGCTATAAACATTTTATAAAAAAATATATAACTTAAAAGGGTTTTATCTATAACAACACAATATATATATATATAGTTATATACTTAAAAAAAATTATAGGCTTCTAATTTAAAGACAAAGAGATCAAACTTCTGTCTGAAAAGGAGATTAGGGTACTAACCATTGGAGACTTCTGAGCAGAGAGGGGCAAGGGCTGGCTCATAAGAACTAAGAGCTTCGTTTTCTCTGCTAAAAGAATCTGCAGAAAAGGAAGAAAAACACAGAGAGATGAGTGATGAATCAGAAATACAAAAGATAAGGTCATGTGAAAGAGAGAGATGATAATCATACCTAAGAGAGATAGAGTGGAGAAGCCAAAGAGATAAGGAGACATGATGAAACAGCAAGAGAGGATAGAGAGGAAGAGAAAAGAGAGAAACTTTTGTTTAGCTTTCTTCAAGCTACCAACTTCCTCTACAGAAACTCTAAACCTCTCTTCTTTTCTTCCATGGTGGACGATTAATCGATGATACTGCACCATCTCTTCTCAGGAAAGCAAAACCAAGAACCAAAGTTTTGATTTTTGTGAAGGGTTTGATCAATAATAAGGTGACGTTTACAAAGCAGTCAGAGAGAAAAATTCAGAGGAAACTTTTCTTAGGAAGGAAGGTGATTTAAAGAGACTTTTTGATACACACGCTTATATACATACAAGTATATTGACGAGTGAAACTATGAAAGAGATCAAGTGGATATAAAATAATATTAATTTTTGTAATATGAATGTTTTTTTTTTAATATATGGTGTTTAGTGGACTTTCCTCTGGTTTTGGGTAAGAACACGGAAACAACAGAGAGAAGACGGCTGTCAAGAGTTTGGTCAAAGTCAATTAGCTACGCCTTTAATCAATTTTATTCCTTTTTTATTTTTATTACATCGTACACTCGTTTTTCTTTTTTTCTTGCATTCCCCAAAAATGTATTTGAAAAATTATTGTATAATGGTGAAAAAGAAAGCTAGTGGGCTGACTTATTCGTTTGGAATTGGAATCGAAGTTACGTAAGGAATGGTTAGTCTTAAGAAGATAAACCGGCACAGTGTGTAATATTATGGGTTTAAAACGGCGTGATGTTTAAAGGTTCATATAGATTCTTGGTGACCATGTGGCATGTGCATGACGCCGAACATCTGCTTTTTGATAATTACATTCGCTTAATATACGCTACTTTACAAAAGGCAATGAGTTGTATCTCTTTTTTTCTTTCATTTTCTAATGAATTATTTAATAAGGCTACAACGGCGGACGACATCTCACCCCTTCCAAGTTCCAGTGGTTTCTGAAAACTCATATGATAGCTTGTTAGGTTCTTATGTTCCATTTTTAGTATTTTTTTACCTGAATGTTGTCGGATACAGATTGTTTTTTATGTATAGAGAAGAGAGAGTATCCAATGTTATTAAGATTTATGTTATATGGTGTTTCATGTTTGGATTAACGCATAAAGTCCAAACCGCCTACTTCAATATTAGCAGACATCTCATAGATGATCTAGGCCACGCTAAAATATAAATATTATTTGGAATATTATTTTAAACTTTAAACATTAGATTTAATTCTAAATTTGTAATGGCCTTGGCAGTTGGCACAAGGCTGTCTCATTGGTGAAAACTAGTTCTAGATGGAATCATCCGATCCTCCAATGTTGGGGATGGAGACTGGTCACTCAGTGAGTTAGTGGAATGGCTGGTGATTTCATGGTTAGGGGCTGGAGACTGGTCACTTAAAGTACCATACACCTGATGTTGCAGAAAAGGCTCTGCTCTAGCCTTCGAATGTCTCATCAAGCGGTTAAAGCTGCTGAGGAATCTGTGAAAGAAATTCGAGGAATTTGATATAAGGTGGTACATACTTTCTTCATTTAATTTTCAGTTTAGATATACACAACTGAACCTTTACTTATGTTTTTATCTGGTACCTTGCAGGAGTCCTATATCAATAGCAGAAGTAGTTATCTACATCATAACCCGGCTTTACCCGGAGGCAGTGCCGGCCCATAGTTTAAAGCGGCTTAAAGCACACAAAAATGTATCGAAATGAGTTATAAAGAAGTCTACATTTTAAAAAAAAATTTATCTAACACTGCTAAAGGAACACAATATAAACTTACACGTCAAAAGCAAATACAACTAAAATAAGTTGTAGAAAGGCTGAATCTAGAGAGCTTATGGTCTAAGAAAACATATGTAACCAATTGACCAGACATATATTTTCTAACATGTGGCCCTTTAATATATAATATATTGTTGTGGCTTGAAGCAAATGCTTCATTTGCGATCTTCATCTGCCCAAATGTTTCATCTTTTTTCGGTAGATGAAAATCAGCATAACTATAGCAGAGATACGATACAAATATATACCAATTGTTTTTGTTGTTGTTGTTGGTCACTGACGCATTGCTCAAATTGATTTATACAGACCAGACTAGAATCTGAGGCACAATGTTCACGTGTAAACAAAAACAAGATAGAAACCATAGAATTTATCCTTTACGTGATTCATATAGTATATATCTTAACTACTGTAAAAGATTCTAGTCATAAATGTAAAACTTATCTTGAGCATTATAGTAGTTTCTTTGTTCCTTCAAAGAAGTTGCGAATCCGTATATTATGGTAATAAATCTAGAGGCATTGAATTCATTCATATTTTCATTATTAATTATTTAGTGAAGACACGTATAAAAGGGTGGCATGTCAACTTCAAACCGAGATATCAATCTGTCTCACGTTTTAATGCTTGGCTATATCAGGAATAACTTTTCCCCACCAAGTATTTATTCGGTTTCTGTATTTTGAATGTGCATTTAGCCGAGTTCAATTACATCACTACCGTGACCGGTTTTAAAACGTCTGAACATACGTAATCTTTCATCCTAAAACTTTAATTGGTGTTTTAAGGTTTTATTTTTGTCCATTTTAAATGATGTTACCACAAATCTAGATAGAATTTAATATCATTTCATTTTGTGACCAATTAAAAATACTATATCATTTTCTTATTGGTTGAACTAGTTTCATTTAATTATATTTTTATGTTACCAAGATAAATTACATAAAATGTATATTTTCTTAATTCATGTGCAAAAACCTTAAAATCCACTTATAGTGGGACAGAGAGTATTATTGATTATTTGATGTGTAAATCATCATGTGTAATATTTTATTTTTAAATGTAGTTAACTGTTTTTAATTTTTTTCACCAGATCGTTTGGTGACCAGTTTTAACGCCACAAATATTTATAATTTTTTTTTTACAATTTATAAACGTAAATCTATGTATATTAAATCTTGGAAGTCAAAAGCTTATGTTTTATTAAGTTTTTTTTTTCTAGAACCTACCCTGGTAACGATACTACATTGTATTTCAACACTCTACAAGATTAGTTCTACTCATGTATCCAAACACTCGTAAAAAAACAAAATCTTCCAACTAAACCCAACACATGCGACCGGTATGTATGACTTCCCCTAACAAGTCACTTATTTCTTTTTTCCTCCGCCCTCCTAAAACGGACAAGCAAGCTCCAAAAAGGAAACCATAAAAAAGGAAACAAAAACAAACGTCAATCGCTGGAGAAAAAATAAATAACCGTCCGATTAACTCATACCGGGTCCCACTAAACTCAACGATCAAGATCTTCTACTTAACCTGCACCCTCAAAATATTCCCCTACATCTAATTCGTCTATAAAAAAGGCGGAACCAAACCTACGGAGAAAGAAGATCGTCTCTCAGCTCTCTCTCTCTCTCTCCTAATTTGTCTCTACCGGAACAAACCGGAGGAATCTGCACCCGGTTAAGATCAAATTAGGGGATTAACCATGTCGGACGCGTATTGCACGGATTGCAAGAAGGAGACGGAGCTGGTGGTCGATCACTCCGCCGGAGACACCCTCTGCTCCGAGTGCGGGCTGGTTCTGGAGTCGCACTCCATCGACGAGACCTCAGAGTGGCGCACCTTCGCCAACGAGTCCTCCAACGCCGATCCCAACCGTGTCGGTGGCCCCACGAACCCTCTCCTCGCCGACAGTGCGCTCACCACTGTCATCGCCAAGACCAACGGCTCCTCCGGAGATTTTCTGTCGAATTCTCTCGGGAGGTGGCAGAATCGTAACGGTAATAACGAGCGTGGGTTGTTGCAGGCGTTTAAAACCATCGCCACCATGTCTGACAGGTAGGTATAGCTATGAGATTGGATCGGACTGATGTTTGAGATTGATTTTTGTGTGTGGTTTTGTTTTGCAATTAACATAACGAAAGGAGGTTCCTTTTTAAATGGGTATTGAGAGTTTTGTCTGTTTTGTTTTATGTTGCTGTCCTTTCAGACATCACATTGTCAATTAACATAACGAAAAGAAGGTTCTTTTTTTTTTTTGTCTGAATGGTCGTTGAGAGTTTTGGTCTTTGGTGATACACGTTGTTGGTGTTGAGTGTTTGTTAATGTTGTCAGCATCTACCAAAAGGAGGTTCCTTTTTTTAAATGTGCATTGAGAGTCTTGTTCTTGGTGATAAATGTTGTTGCTTCTGTTGGTGTGGAGTATTTGTTGAGACAAGTTTTGTCTGTTTTGTTTTATGTTGCCAGTGTTCACTCTGTTTGAGAGATCACATTGTCAATTAACATAACAAAAAGGAGGTTCCCTTTTTTTTTGAATGGGGATTGAGAGTTTTGTCTTTGGTGATAGACGTTGTTTGTGGTAAGTGTTTGTTATTGTTGTCAGTATCTACCAAAGGAAGTTGTTCCTTTTTAATGTGCATTGGGAGTATTTGTTAATGTTGATAAATGTTGTTGTTTCTGTTGGTGTGGAGTATTTGTTTATGTTGCCAGATTCGTTGTGAGAGTACTAACTTGTAGATCGATCTTTTTTTTTTTCCTCAGGTTGGGGCTTGTTGGAACAATCAAGGTAAATTTTGTTCTTCTGTCTCTGTTAATCTGTGATTTGGTAGATTCATAGCCTGCGGATGTGTTACTAGGAAGCTAATGTTTTTTGTTTGGTGATGTGTAGGATCGGGCTAATGAGATATTCAAGAGGCTGGAGGATCAAAAGTCAACCAGGGGAAGAAACCAGGATGCGCTTTTAGCTGCCTGCTTGTACATTTCATGTAGACAAGAGGACAAGCCACGAACTATTAAAGGTACAGTTTGATAGGTTTCTCATTTTGAGAGATTCTCTGATATTTGTAGCTTGGTCATCATAAGTCAATTAAAATTTCTGAAACTTGTGAATAGAAATCTGCTCTGTTGCCAATGGAGCAACAAAGAAGGAGATGGGAAGAGCAAAAGACTTCATAGTTAAGACATTGGGGCTAGAGACTGGCCACTCTGTGGAAATGGGCGCTATACACGCTGGTGATTTCATGGTGAGTTTTGCACTTTCTTACAAGTAACTTAAACTTTATATTGAAACTGTTAGTTTTGTTGGCCTGTACTTGACATTGCGGTCTTGTTGATGGATATTGCAGAAAAGGTTTTGCTCTAACCTTGGAATGTCTCATCAAGCGGTTAGAGCTGCTGAGGAAGCTGTGAAGAAATCTGAGGAATTTGATATAAGGTACTTACCTCATTTTATTCATAGTTTCAGTAACATAGACAGAGCAGAACATTTACAGTGTTTGTTTGATCTGGCAACTTGCAGGAGGAGTCCCATATCAATAGCAGCAGTAGTTATATACATCATCACCCAGCTTTCTGATGACAAGAAGCCTCTCAAAGGTTTGTTTGTTTTGTTTGGTCACATTTATTTGAGCAAAGAGTTATAGACTAATCATTAATATCATGGGGAATGCAGATATAGCGATAGCGACAGGAGTAGCAGAAGGGACAATAAGGAACTCATACAAGGACTTGTATCCTCATCTTACAAAGATAGCACCAAGTTGGTATGCAAAGGAAGAGGATCTTAAGAACCTCTCAAGTCCTTGAAATGATTTCTTTTATTCTTCTTTTTCTTCTTCTATGCCATAGAAACTCTTTATATCTTTTATTATATTATATCTGTATCGAGGAGGATACAAAGCAGTTGTTCTCTCGAGTAGAGAGGCTTTTGGTTTCTTTCTACAATTCTTTTTTTTTTGGAAGTCCTTTTGTTAAAGATTCTTGAAGTTTTAAATGAAATATTAAAATTTCAAAGTAAGAAAAGATGCATTGTTGTATCCTGTGTCAGTCCTAGTCAAGAAGAGAAAGACAAGTTCTAACAGCAGCAGCAATAAAGGATTCAAGTGTTACTGCACAGATTTTAGATTCATCACTGGGTTTACCATGGTCCAGTGATCTTACTAAGCAAGTTGTATAAATCACACGGAACTTGCTTTGTTATTGGGATAATCAAGTTGATATATTTTTAGAAAATAATTTGAGAAACTAAAGCCTCATTGATCATGAAGAGAAGGATACAATACATGGATAAAGTAATGAACAAGAATCCATTTTAAGACATGATAATTTCACGCAGCAGAATCTGTAGTCCGCACAAGCAAATTATGTTGTTTCTCCTCTTAGTAATCATATATCCAACAAGTTTGGATTATGTGAAGCCATTACTGAAGAATAAAGGCTGATCTAGAAGGGAGGGCCTGTAGAATGCATGACTCTGTGCAATCTCAATCCGGTCTCTAGGATCATTCAGTGTTTCATCCCTTAACGCTTGCAGAATCGACTGTGTTGACTGTTCTCTGCAATATCCATAACAAAAAATTAAATAAACTAAGAAGCAAGTACCTAAAGAGACTCATGCAAACTTATACCTTGTGATGAGTATCTTGTAGAGTGTCTTCAAAATAGGACACGACTCAACCGGGGCAACAGGTTTCTTCTCCTCAGGGTGCAATATGCTTAGGCTAGACTGACTAAGCAGTTGATAAAACGCACCAACTGCAGAAACACCCTATCCAAACAAAACCCAACATTCACATAAGCATATGATTAAGACGCCCCAAGGACTTGTTCTCACTTAGGACTGAGAGTACCTGAATCATTCCCTTCCCGCTTATACTATCACCCATGTCTCTATTTATTTCCCCTTTGGCTAGCATCTGACCATACCAAGCGTTACGCCCTTTCAACAAGGTCACATAAGTATCAGCTAGCAAAGGCCCTGCAAGTTTCTCAGGCTCTTCTGCTAGTAAATGAGTTATGAATATCATCTCAGATGTACAATGAGCAAAATACACTGATTTGCTTGTAGCACTCTCGTTAGTAAGCGCTGCCACCATTCCTGATAAAAAACAACAAGGATCAAACCTCAAGGTAACCAGTAACCACTCGAAATCCTTTTGTAACACGCAGAAAACTTACCAGCTCCAATGGCGTACACGTTCTTGAGACCTCCCATTACTTCATGTGTAACAAGATCACTATTGTCCCAAACAATGAAATGAGGTTGTCTTAAGAACTTTGCTAGTGGCTTCCTCCATTTCTCAGCTCCGCAGATTCTAGCATTAGCGTATTCCTTGTTGTATATCTCAGCAGCAATGTTTGGTCCACCAAGATACAGTACATTTTCAATTGGCACACCAGCTATATCCACAAACACCAAATGATTGTCAATAGGACAAATCTCCAAAATAGCACTTAGTAATAAAAATTACCAAAAGTAGCATTAATTTAACAAAAAGACACTAATTTATTCTAGTTCTTAATCCTACCTACACCACTTAATAGTAAACCATAAAACTAATCAATCAACCCAAACCAAAATATAAAATATAAAATATATTTTAAAAACTTTTAATTAATGCTATTTTAGGAATTTTTTCTCTCTTGTGTGCTAATTTTGTTATAAACATGATTTAGTGCTATTTAAGAGTATTTTTAAATTTCAATAGACTCAATACAAAGGGTAAAACATCAAGAAGAAGAAGCTTACTTGCTTGATGGATCATCTTTGTTGGAGTAATGATATGTGGAACTGGTTCAAGAGCAGTTTCAATCCCTTTTGACAGAGAGATAATAACAGGAACAGTGATCCTCTCTTTCCAATACATACTAATCTCTTCAAACACTTGTCGTGTCTCCGTCGAAGGCAATCCATTAACAACAATATCAGCATCCCACACAGCTTCTTGAAGATTAGTCACAACCTTGAGAGGACAAAGCGGCGTGTCTACCATGTTAAGACAAAACCCGTCTTTCAGTATCTCATCCGCGTAGAGCGTCCTGTCACCGAGTCTTGCCTCGACGTATTTGAGATAAGCGCAGCGTCTTATCAGTCTCCTCAGGACATCTTCACGAGAGTTGATCACTTCGAACAGATGTTCTGCTGTTTCTCTGCTAACAGCTCTCCCGGCTCTTCTCCATATCCTGATCTGGAACTTGTCTCTGAATCCTCCGTAGGTTTCTTGGAGAAGTGCTGCAAAGACACTTCCCCAAGCACCAGCTCCGATGCTCACGATCTTTAACGGATCTTTGTCTGATTTTCCAAGAAGACGACGAAACTCATCGAGTTTCTCCTCCAAGTTGAGACCATTATGTTGAAGTTGGACAGACCCGTTTGTTAGCAGACTCTTGGCTTCAATACTTCCCACCATTTTCTTTATTTTTTCCACAGCAAGAAAATGTCTAGAAATAACCCACCAGAGAAATCAATTTGAGCAATTACCAATCAGCTTCTTGTTCCAAGAGAATAAGATTTTATTTGGTTTGCTACCTCAGATTTTCTCACCAAACAGGAGCTGATTGTTTTCCTTTGTGTTGTGTTGTTAGATTCGTCTGCTGTATAACAAAAGAGGAATTTAAAAAAAAAAACAGACAAGAATGTAATAGATACCGAATAAACCTATAAATAGTAATGCTACAACCTACAGAGAAGAAAAATCAAGAAATAAAGAAGTATTGTTTTAGTAGAAGAATACAAAACTTTGTTAGCTCCGTCTTTGAGTTGTTCATCTACCCAACAAGAAAGAAAGAAAGAAGAAAGTTCGTAAACAAACAACTCAAGTCAAAGAACAAACCTCTCGTGTAGGCAACGATAAAACAAATCCAAATCAACAACTCATGTGAGAATTGCCAATTCAAGAAATAGAAAACCCATGAAGAGTTTATTATTTATCTACTCACAAACAATCATAAAACTTGCATGAAAATAAAGTTAAAATTAATGCAGCAGAGCAAGGTTTTGTGCAAAAGGGAGAAGAATGGACATAATGCATTGATGGGTACAGTTGAGGAAAGGGAGAGACTGAGTATTATTTAAGGGAAGGTGCCTAACTTCGGGCACAAGTCATTAATGGGCACTAGATTACTCTTCTTCTTCCTTCTCTTTTTTTGGTGAACTTTTTAGTTATACTTTATTATACCCACATTTATTTTAATACCACCGAATTAGTACAACTAGATTCAACTTAATAAATGGGTCCACCGCAATGAAGAAAAAAAAATGCATTATCTTGTGATATGTCATACTAATATATAAATGATTTTTGATCACCTTACTAAATAACACACATTCTCTCCCACAACATATTTCACTTTTTTATAAAGAAAGACAAAAAAAATTTAATAAATCATTGTATTTCTCATTCAAAAAAAAGAAAAAGAAAAGTTGGGCAGCATATCCTCCTCCAATTACAAATTAAGGTCATCTTCCTCTAAATACACTGACATATACGCATGTGTATGTGTTTGTGTGTACATGTTACATCCTTTTCTATTTATGAAACCAAAAACTCTTGCCCATCTGAACTTAATTACTAAGTTGGGCCTTCGAAGACTCTCTCTTAGTGGGCCTAAAGTTACATATACGTTAATGGGTTAAAGTGGAAACATTTAAGTGGGCTCTGTTCCACTGTTGAAAAACGTGTCTTCTTCATCTTCATCTACTTAGCTGCTGCATCTGTCTTTTTGGTCTATATTTTGCCGTGTGTGAGAGAAAGAGTCAGGTGAGTGAGAGAAAATGGAGAGTGGGCTAAGCGAGATCGGAAGCACGAAGATGTTCGATGGTTACAACAAGAGATACAAACACAACAGTGAGACACTTGGCTGTTCGATGACTTTCTCCATCTACTTCCCTCCTTCTCCCTCCTCTTCCCACAGATCGCCTGTATGTAAAGTTTTGATTTTTATCTTCATCATCATCCACCTGTTATATAAAGTTTTGATTTTTTTTCACTGTTCTCGTTTGCCCCTTTGTTGGGTTTCACGTCTCTAAGCTTAAAGAGTTTACCTTTGCGTGTTTTGTTGATTTGGCAGGTGCTTTACTGGCTCTCTGGACTCACCTGCACAGACGAGAACTTCATCATCAAGTCCGGAGCTCAACGTGCTGCTTCTACTCACGGGATTGCTCTCGTTGTTCCAGATACTTCTCCAAGTAAAGCCACACTCTTTTTCATTTGTGTTTGTAAACAGTCTTTGAGCTTTGTTACCTTTTAAATATTCTGTGACGGTTTTTGATTATTGTAGGAGGACTTAATATTGAAGGGGAAGCAGACAGTTACGACTTCGGTGTAGGTAATGAACTGAACTCTTGCCTTGCATTCCAACACAGTTCATTTTCTTTATAACTTGTAGGTTTGGACTTGATATATAGTATTCAGGTACTTGTTGTAATGAAGAGTGACTAGTGTGTTGTTTCTTTCTTGTTTGGTTTCGAGTAGGAGCTGGATTCTACCTCAATGCTACTCAGGAGAAGTGGAAGAACTGGCGTATGTATGACTATGTTGTCAAAGAGTTGCCCAAACTCCTGAGTGACAACTTTTCTCAGCTTGACACAACGAGAGCTTCTATCTCTGGACATTCCATGGGTGGACATGGTGCTCTCACTATTTACCTCAAGAACCTCGATAAGTATAAGGTATTAGTTTCAGTGTATCTTTTTGCTATAATGCTTGGAACGTGGAGTTCTTAGTCTAATGAAATCTAGCCTTAACCAGACGTAGTAAACTATGTTTCAACTTAATCTCTTTATATATGTGTGGGTGTTTTCAGTCTGTGTCTGCGTTTGCACCAATTGCCAATCCCATTAATTGCCCATGGGGACAGAAAGCATTCACCAATTATCTAGGTGACGACAAGGCTGCTTGGGAGGTAAAATAAAATTATCTTACAAGCTTTCAGTATGCATATAGCCGCCACACCATAGTGATAGTCTTCTTTCTGAATCTCAGGAATACGATGCTACTTGTCTTATTTCAAAGTTCAACAATCTTTCCGCCACAATTCTAATTGATCAGGTACAAAAAAAAATCCTCTTAAAGCATGGTCTTTTTCATCTTCACTTGTAGCTTATTAAAACTGAGGTGAGTGGTCCATCCAAATGCAGGGAGAAAACGACCAGTTCTACCCTGATCAGTTATTGCCCAACAAGTTTGAAGAGGCGTGCAAGAAAGTGAATGCACCGCTCTTAGTGCGTCTGCAGCCAGGATACGACCACTCCTACTATTTTATTGCAACTTTCATCGAAGACCACATCAGTCACCATGCTCAAGCCCTTGAGTTGTAGCTCACTCCAGTTGCTAGGCATCATCTAGCTTTGCCTTTTGTCCAAATATTAGTTATATCAATAAAGCAAGTGGACTTGTAATGGAAAGTACCCTACTATGTTTATGCATATTTCTAAGAACTTTATATTTTCAGCTTATTATATATTTGTAGCAGATAACAAATATTTTGAAATTATATGTCCATATATATGTTTAGGTGTCAAATTAGTCATGGAATCAATTAAATTTCTTAAGTTGTTAGAAAATTTATCATTTCTACAAAAAATTCTTTATATTCCTACGTCATAATAACGTTAATTACACAAATTGTATATTTTAAGAATTTTGTTGTTTCTATGCAAGTGTTATATACGTTTTAAAATTGTCTAAATACATTGGTTCCATTAGAATTTTTTTTTTTTTTTTCATGTGGTATTACTAATAAATGTTGAAATTGGCAAAAGTATTATTATGAATATATCTGGGTACTACTAAGTGTAAATATAATAATAGTGTTTCTTAAATATATGGCATGCACACATTTTAATCGAGTGAATTTTTAATTATATTTTAATAACATGGATTAAATATGTTATACACGATTTAGATATGTTTGAAATTATTTTTATTTATCTTAGTAATACCTAGTAAAACAAGTAGTACAAAACTTTTCTTGCATTTAGTGTTTTATTTTTATTTTTACTTCACTTAGCTGTAAATATAATACCAGTTTATGGTACATATGTTTTAAATGTATAATTTAATATTTTTTAAAAAGAAATTATAAACAGATGTTAAATGTAAATTCTTGAAAAAAGAGATTCCCAATCTATATGACCAACAAAAGCAGTTTTTGTTGCTAGTATTTAAAACCCTAGTAAATAATAAAAGTCGATTAGTATTTCGATTTGTTTGGAAATTTTCCAGGGGTTACACGTATGTTCGGGTTGGGTCTAGAGCCTAATGAAAACAGGATTTTTGGGATTAATCGGAGATTAATTTTAGGTTTTTATTTAATTTTTAAAATAAATGTATATCTAATGTAGTTATGTAAATATAAAGATGGGCAGTACACTGGTGGTATATTTCTTTTTTGTTATTAAGAGAGCCCCGAGTTCAATACTTCGTCTTGTTGGTTTTGCATATTTTATTTTCAAAATAAAAATATATACAAAATCTAGTTTATGTAACTATATACAAAAGTAACATGTGGTCTAGTGGTATATTCCTTGTTCCTTACTAGCCAGCCGCGTGTTTGATTCTCTCCTTGTTTTGTTTTGCTTTTTTTTTTAATGAATGACAGTTTCATAATTATCTCTTTATTTTCCTATTAGGATTTTGTCGAGGATGAATGATAGTTCTGCGACCACCACTTGTAATGTTGTGTTCAGTAACTGCTCTGTGTGGTGTGTGATGCCTACGATAATAAAATAAATCAAAACCTCCAGTGAAAAAAAATTCTTCAACCAATCATTCTGAGCGGTTCGGAGTCTCAGACACCTTTGATCTTAAGGATGTGTTACACCAAATCAGATTTTCGTTTCTTGATATATTTGGATGTATTATGTTATCGACAAAAGATTTTGTTCTAGAATAAAATTGCAATACCTTTGATGAACAGAACAAAACTTTGTCACATATTGTAATTTGTAGAACAAATCTACTTGTAAAAGAGTTGTTTCTTGAAATATTTGAAGATTGAGAAGTGTTAATCATTATAAACAGAAGGTGAAGCAGATTAAAGAACATTAAATACACAATGTTGATTTATTCCCTATTTAAATCAAATGTAATTTCAGTTATGCCAAATCAATTAATTAATTTTGCGTAGTATCTCAAATGATTAAATTACATTAGCATGTATAACTAAGTGAGTAGTATCTAATCAAAATAACCATATTAGTGATTGATTGGGAATTTCGTGGCGGGAACTTGGTCGGTACGGGATCAGAACAAGTTGAAATTAACATCAGCTAACTTGGTCGGTACGGGATCAGAACAAGTTGAAATTAACATCAGCTTTAAACAACGATGGTTGTTATGTATGTGGTTACAATAATAACGGTAATAGAAACCATTATATATAGATATTTCCTGATCAATATTTTACTTAGAGTGGCTAAGCAATTTTGGGAGAAAAACAACAACAATAAAAGCGTATATTGTTGGAGAAAGAACATTAAAACATCTAATCTATTAAATCAGAACAATCAAAGTGAGGAAAGACAAAAAACAACTGTGTATACAAAGCCGAAACATATGATAGGTCCATAATAGGCCGAACCTCCAATTCTAATTTTCTGTATTTGTCTTTGGGCAAAAAATTTCGGTATATAACTATATGATTATTCACATAATAACAAAAATAAAAACAAAAGGATCGTTACAACAATTCATTCCAAACCAGAAGTGGTATGTTCATGGTGGGAGGAGTGATGCTATTTTCAGTATCCAAGATTTCAGAAGATGACACTTCTGGATATCCGATATGGCAACACGGGGAGACACCAGGACAACATACTTAACAAAGAAGGCAAGTTGATTCCTACCATGGAGAGTGCTTTCCCAAAGAGGTAATTTCAGATCTTGAATCCTTTTCCTTTATCTTTTATTACTTATATTCGAGAAATAGATATTTATTTGCTGTTATGAGAATCATGCAAATTATGTTGAAGCAAGAAAATGATTTTCTTTATATAAAAAGGAAATAATAGTTTAGTGTTTGCAAATACAATAAGGAAACATGATAATGGTGATTTTCCTATTAGGATTTTGTCGAGGATGAATGATAGTTCTACGACCACCACTTGTAATGTTGTGTTCAGTAACTGCTCTGTGTGGTGTGTTATGCCTACAATAATAAAATAAATCAAAACCTCCAATGAACAAAATTTCTTCAACCAATCATTCTGAGCGGTTCGGAGTCTCAGGCACCTTTGATCTTAAGGATGTGTTACACCAAATCAGGTTTTCGTTTCTTGATATATTTGGATGTATTATATTATCGACAAAAGATTTTGTTCTAGAATAAAATTGCAATACCTTTGATGAACAGAACAAAACTTTGTCACATATTGTAATTTGTAGAACAAATCTACTTGTAAAAGAGTTGCTTCTTGAAATATTTGAAGATTGAGAAGTGTTAAATCATTATAAACAGAAGGTGAAGCTGATTAAAGAACATTAAATGCACAATGTTGATTTCTTCCCTATTTAAGTCAAATGTAATTTCAATTATGCCAAATCAATTAATTAATTTTGCGTAGTATCTCAAATGATTATATTACATTAGCATGTATAACTAAGTGAGTAGTATCTAATCAAAATAACCATATTAGTGATTTTCTTGTGCATAACTCATTTGTGGATTGAAATTTCCACTGTTATACTATATTATAGACAAAAGATTTTGTTACTAAAGTAAAACTGCAATGTATATAATGAACATAACAAAATTCTCTCACATATTGTAATTTGTAGAACAAATATACATGTAAAAGAGTTGTTTCTTGAAATACTTGAAAATTGAGAAGTGTTAGTCATTATAAACAGAAAGTGAAGCAAATTAAAGAACATTAAACACACGAAGTTGATTTCTTCCCTATTTAAAAGATTCGTTTCTTGAAATATTTGAAGATTGAGAAGTGTTAGTCATTATAAACAGAAAGTAAAGCAGATTAAAGAACATTAAACACACAATGTTGATTTTTCTCTATTTAATTTGATAAGATCATATGTGCTTTCTTTTCTCAGAGAGAAAGAGAGATCAAATCTCTTTTACATCTACATGTAAAAAAAGTTGTTTCTTGAAATACTTGAAGATTGAGAAGTATTAGTCCCTTATAAACAGAAAGTGAAGCAGATTAAAGAACATTAAACACACAAGATTGATTTCTTCCCTATTTAATTTGATAAGATCATATGTGCTTTTTTCAGAGAGAAAGAGAGATCAAATCTCTTTATTTATACTTATGCAAAACAATTGATTAAGAAAATTAAATCGAAAAGGGACTAATAGTCTTACACGAGCTTAACCCACACGTGCTTAATCATATTTACTAAACCATTTCTTTGTCACTTAATTTTTAACATGACAAGGTTAAGAAGTCATGCGAGGTTGGTTCTTTCATTTTGAACTATGTCCCAAAGCTTTAGTTGCCATTAATGATTCTCAATATATTGAGGTTGGTAAACAACAAGTCATGTAACGACATTTGGTGGAAGCATGAACGTGATTTTGAATTTCTTTTTTCTTCACTTTCTAATGAGTTGTCAAATAAAATTTTACAACAAGCGAGACACTGATGATGCTGCTCAAAACATTATATATGGCTTTGCCTCGAGTCTTAATTTATTTCTGGGGATGTGGTAAAGTGGGTCTTGAGGAATGAGGACTACTACATGAGGGAATAAGCAGGGCCGCCACCACCTTCAGGCAATGTCCACTCGATGTTTTGCTTTGGATCTTCTCCAAATTCAATCGAGTCACAAGCATAGACATACTTTAAACACAAAGAAGATAAAAGTGATGCCACACCTTGCAGTGCAAACAGTTTTGAGCGTTGATCTGCAGTTTCGGCTTACCCTCTTCATCTTCCACATATCTATTTTCCATGGTTTGAATCAATACGCAAACGGCTATTAGTATCTTGTTCAAGGAAGTCTCTTAATCTATAGATCAAATTGCATGTGAAGAGAGAGAAAGAGACGTTATTACTCGTATAGACGGGCTGGGCAGTAAAGTGTCTCTGGTGCAGCATACTCTGAAAAGTTTACCTCTTCAGGAATCTTTGGATCCTTCAACCGAAAATGAGATGGCTGATCATGATAAATGATTGGTGTTACTCCTGTTGTCATCATCATTTCAAGGGCAATCACTCATCAAAACCATAGGAGGAATACATATTACATCGTAAAGAAGCTGCAGTTCGTGTCATGGTATACAAACATGTACGTTGGCACGTCAAATGACAAAACACCATCTGGCTTTGGATAATCAATTGGCTTGCATTTCCAAGCAAGCTGCATAATGATACCTTTGGATGTGTTACACACGAAATCAAGTTTTTCATTTTCTTTGATATTTTTGAATGTGTTACATAAGGTACAATCCCTAAAAAGCAAAACAAACATTTGTTCTGTTACATCACTTTCCCATTTTCAAAATTGGGAACAAACAATTCTCTCACTCGTCAATGCAAAGCTGGTAATCAGTTGCTGTACTGATTTGTAACAGACCTCAACACTTCATCAGCCCTCTGGACTATCTCACCTGGGAGGAACCCAGTGGATCACTATATAGCTTGTGCCACCAACAAAATTTAGCATTCTACCACCAAGAAGCAGTGCTTCTGTATGTCCTCTCGCTGTGCCTCCAGTATCGCCTCCCTGGACTTGTCTGATATGGTGAGGTGGTGCTTGCTTCTCCAGCCTTTCTGCTTCTGTAGCTTTCTCTAGATGCCTTTGCTTTCCTAATCTCTTCCTCAAGTTCATAGTCCGACCTCTGTTGAAACACACAAAAAAAAAACTTGATCAGTAACGTTTCATAAGTTAAAAGGTCCTTGCTGAGAGAGAAATCAAACCTTAGTTGGGTCAGAAAGAACTGAATATGCCTCTCCAATCGTTTTGAAGAGCCTGTCTGCACCCTTGTGAACCTCTTCTAATATCTCCTTCAGCCACGGTCCTTCGCTTTCGCTTCTGACTAGAATCTGTGCAGCCTGAGTATATACATCAAAGAGCAAAACATCAGCAAATGTAATATAATGTTTTTTGCAATACTGTCATCAAAACCGAAACATTGATTACCTTGTCTGGGTGATGCCTAAGAGCAGCTTTCCTGTATGCCTTTTTGATATCAGCAGCAGTGTCAGATGCCTTCACTCCCCTGCAAATCAGCAAAACAAGAAAAGGAGATGAGCATGAATATCAATAAGCATACAATTATACTGGGAACTACATGAATAAATGCTAAAAGTGAGCATACATACATGATGAGGAAGAAATCAAGAGCAATTCCCTCTTTAGATTTTTCTTCCATCACAGACAACCGTTGACGAGCCTGCTTTAGTTCTTTCCTGGTGATCGAACGATCAGCAGATGTTTCTGACGTTTTTGTCTTCTCACCGTTTTGCTTTACGAGGATGCTGATAAGCCTCTTGAGATCACTAGCTGCTTGGTCATAATCTCTAACCATCTCATGTAGTGTGGCTCTCCTGGAAACTGCCTAAAACAGAAATACAAGCAGGATTCCAATACAGAAGTTCATAAGGATTCTTCATGTGTGCATGCTCACAAGTTAAAAAAAAAAAAAAAAATTTAAAAGAAGCAAAAATATTACTATATACCTTTGTGTAGGTTTCATCAAGAGCCATGGCAAGGCTACAGTCGGCAATTGCATCAGCAATCTGGACTAAGGCCTGATTAGCAGCCGCACGGTTGCAAAAACAAATAGCTGCGAAAGGGCGCGAGTCAACGTTTCTTGATAGTGCAGCAGTATACTGCTCTACTGCTTCTGTGTACTTCCCTGCCCGTACAGCTTCATTACCAGCGTTCTGAAACATGAAGAATTGTGTTAAAAGAGAACACTATAGCACAGAATATATAGAATCACTTAGTTCCACTATAAAGCATTACCTTGTAACGTAAGAGTTCAGATATGGTGGCCACTAAAGAAGCTGGTGAGTCACGGCATTCTTCCTGATTCCTAACGAGCAGAACAAAGATTTTTAGCAAGGATCAGAAATGAAGTTAAAACATGTTCATTATTTCACAACAGAGACAAAGTAATTACTCATTGCGGCTAGATCCCACTTGCTGCAACTTTTCTAATGTATCAAGCGCCGTCTCAAGGTTTCCCAAGTAGAAGTGCGACTTGGAAACCATGTTCCATCTCCAAACCATTAGTGAGTGATGCTTAGACCCTATGCCGTCCACATTTATCATGCCATCAGGACCTGCTGAAACATAATTCCTTTCAGCCGTCTGAAGGGTATTCTCACAAAGCTCGATCACCTCTTTATAACGCCGGATCTGAAAAAAAAAAAGTGACATGGAAGCTATGCTCAGTGACAGCAAATTTTTTTAATTTTTGAGAGCTGAAAAGGAAAGATGACGTACCATTAACAGGGCCTCGGCCTTCATCTGGAGAAGTTTCTCTGAGCATGAACTGATTGACAACGCATTGGCAATTGGAACCAATGCGTCAGATGCCCCATCAGCTGTCCTCTTCTCCAAAAATATGGATGCACTGTTCATATAGTCAGCTACCCTCTGCCGGTAAGTTAAAATAACATGTATTCAATAAGAAACCAACAGAGTTCTGTGCTGATTCAGCACACTTTTGGATGAATAAAACATCCAAAGAACCTTAATATAATATAAAGCTATATTTGATTGGACCATGGTAGAGCAGTGATCTAGTTGAAGAGAGAAAGCATACTTGGGCCTGTTGTAAACCTTCAGCTGATTCTATAGTAGTTCGTCGATCCAAGCAGATATTTGAAGAAGATTCCATGCATTTATTAAAGTACTGCACTGCTGATCCAAGTTCTCCCAGCACAAGGTGACAACTAAAGCAAACATAAAAGAAAATATAAAAACATCAAATTCCATACATTGATTTTACTAGACACAGAGTTGCTATCTAGGCCACTTAAGAAAAATGCGATCTAAGACCTTAGCTGGCGTTAGGAAGGACATGAAGACAATCTTGTTTATGTATATGATACTAACTTCCTTTCTTCAAAGGATACGATTCATATGAATAAAAACAAAACAAATATCTGGAAAAATACACAGTAAACTTACTTTGCAGCTCTCATATACGCTTTAATGTAGCTTGGATCAAGTGAAGCAGCCGTTTCGCAGTCGCTTATAGCCTCCCTCAATCTTCCAAGAGAAATCCTTGCTGCTGCGCGGTTGCCATAACAAAGCGCAACAGAGTACTCTGAGCTATCACTTGACGACGAGGAACTAATACCGTGCGTGTAACACTCCTCGGCTTTACGCATATCACCATTTTTGTAGGCTTGATTTCCCCTGATACAAAAGCATTACTTCTCTCAGTTCTCGGAAACAATAAGTATTCAAAATGCTGTTAGAGTTAGAATGTAATTACCTTAGTCGCCAAACCTCACATTCACCAGGCATCACGGATGAAGAGCCTGACTCCTGTTTGGTAGTGTTAAGATTCTTCTTCAGAAAAACGTTATTAACTTTCCTCCGATACTTCTTCACAGAATGAAGCTTTTTATTCGATATTTCTCCCTGAGAGGTGGACGCTGAGAAAGAAAACTCTGGCATCCGAATACTTCCACTATTCTCTGCGGTGAAGACAGGTGGATGATCAAGTGATGTCAGAGGAGTTTCTGTAGCAAACTGATTGCTGGATTTCTCACCTTCATAAGGAGAAAAATCCATGGGTGAGGGATATCCAGGGGAACTGAGTTTCTCTTGCGACTCAATGCCCTTAGAAGCCTGATCATTGCACTTTTCATGCTGTTTCTTTTTTCCCTTGACTTTGTTTGATCTCTGGTCCTTGGATGAACGTTTGCTTCTCACATGTACTGGAGTTCTGCCTATCTCCGGAAATAGACTGCTCTTAAGCAAAGAAGGATCACACAATGGTACTTTGAAATCGCCAAAGGTAGCGCTTGAATGAAAAGAGGGTCTTGTATCAGCAGCATTTTCACTTTGGCGAAAACCATTGGAACTGAAAGAACACGACCCTGATGCTGCCGCACCTTTACATTCAGCATCACATTTTCCGGAGCTGCCAAAGATAAATGCAGGAGGTGCGTCCCTTGCTTCCTCACTGATATTAAGCTTCTTCATCATCTCAGCAGGCAGGTTCACTTCAGAATCATCATCTCTAGCTTTACCATCATCACCACTCTCAGGCTTTCTACAAGACTCCTTCCCAGTTTTACCACTATCAGCATTATCTGAACATCTGCTTTCATTACACGGTGTGAACTCACCTACAGGTGTGCTAAACTCCTCCTCATCAGATACTGGAGTTACCGCAGCATTACACGGACTTGTAGCTTTTGCATCAGAACTGTTCCCATTAACCCCAAAAACAAAAGCTTTACCCCCAGGTGACTCGCCATCATTCACACTGTTCACATGGAGACTACCTACAGAAACTACAAAAGACAAAAAGTATTTAAAAACTGAATCTTTAAGGCAATCAAACACAAAGGTCACACCTTTAGTGGGCGGCGCTGCAAAGGGATTGAAACCAGGTGGAGTCTCGCCAGGAAAGGAGGAACCTTTCACCTTTCTACCGTTCTTCCTCACTTTGACAAGCCTCGGCTTTTGTCGACTCTTGGTCTTTTCTCCCGAACCAGACCCGAAGTGGAAGAAGGAAGACGAAGGAGGAGGGTCCATGCTTCGTTGATCAAATGCAGAGGAAGAAGAAGAAGAAGGGTTGAAGAAAGAAGAGACCTTTTCAACAGGAGGAGACCCAATCTCTACTGCCGCCGGCGGAGACATCCCAACAAAAATAAAAGTTCGATACTTTCGAAAATCAAAGTTTTGGGCTTTAGAAAGGAATCAATCGGGAAAACGAATCTCCTTGAGGTTGAAGTAGTGTGTGTTTAGGGTTTTGTGTGTTGGGGGTTGCTTATAGCCAAACTTGCTTCCTCGCCATTAACCAGGAGCGTCTTGCTTCTCCCTGAGGACCGCCCAGGAAAAATAAATTAAATAATCATATAATATTTACCCACACGTGTGTATTACTTCACACGTGAGTGAAACTAGAAGAAAAAAACACAGAGCTTTTTTATTTGCACTGAGAAGAAGTTGGTGAGTTATCAATTGTTTGGTTAGAGTAAACATTAGAATCCAGATATTTCAGGATTTCATAGACAAAAGACACCATGTTGTAATGTAGCAAAAACATTGATCTTTTACTTGTTGGGAAACTAGAATATGTATCTCTTTCCTCTGTTATAATGACAACATTTTTGTAGGTTTTCATGGATCCTATACATTGTCCCAGTTTGTTTCATTTAATGAGAAAAAAAATTGAATTTCACTCTCTTGCTGCTTATCTTTGATAGTAACTTTGAAGGACTATATGTATGTATGTATGTATGTTGCCCTCTTGGCTTATTCAAGTTGAATAGGAGGATGTAGTTGTGTTGCCTTTTGGAAGATTCTGTGACCAGGTGCTAGAATCGCTAGAGGATCGTACTCATGTTTCATTTTTGCAAATGTTTCCCATTTGTTTCCAAAGTGTGATCTCCACTCTCTTTGAGTCTCGTAGTGAGGCAGATACTGCTTCACATCCATGTTGGCCTCTGCACAGAAGTTGAGCACTCTTTGGTTCTGTCTCAGAAGGTGCTCTAGATCATTTTGCACTGCAGAGGGGAGAAAGGCCACAAAATAGAAGATATCTTCATTAGGTGTGATCAAAGATGTATGTCTCTTCCATCTGAAACACACACAAAAAGTGTTAGTAGTTTTTTTTTGGGGCCAATCAATGCAAGTAGCTTTGCTCACTTACTTAGATTGGTTAACTGGATAAATAAGGATAGGTCCATTGTTGTTGCTTGTGAGAATGTTGTTGAAAACTTCAGTAGCAAATTCAAATATGCTGCTCTTGGGAACCAGGAGATTCAGCCAGGGATGTGGAACCTCCCATAGACCCTTAGCTCTCAGTTTTATCTCCCCAATATGCACACGGTCCAGAAACTCTATGTACGTCACAACAGATGAGAACAAAGTAGATGGTATATAACTCAACTCTGAAAGTAACTTCTCGGTTTCCTGCAGGGCAACCACTCTTGCTATGTTAGAAACCAAAGATTTGATCTAAGAGAGTGTATAGTTTGCTTTCACATCTCACCTGATTCATAGAGTTAGCTTCTTCCTTGTTGAAATATTTCACCACTTCTAGACAGTATAGAGTTTTACCATCAGAGTTGAACTGGCTTGCCTCTGTGGAATCATTGGGACTAAATGATGACCTCCAGTTATTGAGGAGATCTGTTCTATTGATTGTCACAAATCCTTCCACGTAGTCAAAACCTTTCTTTGTAGAAATCAAGTGTTCTTGGTCCCTTGAAAATGTAGAGAAGTCTGAGTAGAGTACTCTGATCCATTTAACCTGATGAAAAAATCATTTCACTGTGTCAAGAAACTGGTGATGAGGATCATATTGTATATGTTTCTGACTAGAACTTTACCATATGCGGTGCTGGCCCAAGAGATATCTGTGCCCGTGTGATAATTCCAAACTGTCCAAGCCCTCCAAGAACACTGTGGAAAAGTTCAGGATTCAGCTTCTCAGAACAGGTCATGACTTCTCCTTTCCCTGATTCAACATGTGAAATATAAGTGTGTGTTGGATGTTTAAACACTGGGACTACACACTCTTATATGCATATACTTTACAGGTGCATATATATTTGAGACTACCATGGAGATATATAAGCATGAATGAAGTTACCTGTGACAATCTCTAGCTGGTAGACGTTGTTGATTTGGGGTCCATGCTTGAACGCTTGACCACTGATTCCAGCGTTAGACAGAGTACCTCCAACAGTCAGATGAAGGTAGTCTGTCCAGGACTTTGGCGAAAGACCGTGTTTTAGAGTCTCCTTAGAATGTTGATCCATAGTTCACCACCTGAGACATCGACGTAAGATTGTTTCCCTTTGTAAATCTTGATACCATGACTTGGAAGCGACTCCATGTTGATGACAACACCTTGATGAGCTAAAGCTTGTCCTTGAAGCGAGTGACCATGACCTCTGGCTGCTACTGTAAGATTTGTGGTGGAGCCTAGGTGTACTATATGTCTCACCACTGTTGAAATATCAGAAACTGACCTGGGATGGAGAATTGCCAAAGGTGGTAACTGGTATCTGTTGCCAAAGTCCTTGGACGCATTGTTGACATCATCAAAGGTTATGTAACCCTCTAGATCGAGTGAATCTAATGAGGAACGAATATCTGAATGATTGGAACAAAGATTGGTTCTACCTGGTATACAGCTAAGAACCAAGATCATGAAGATTCTGAGGAAAATCTTGTGGTTTTGTCTATGGAACCGTAAGGATGAGGTCAATTCCATTTTTACTTTCTTGAGAGAACTTGGAAAGACTTGAGGTTTAGAGCACTCTCTTAGGAAAAAAATGAGTTAAGAGAAGAGAATTTAAAGGAAAGGTTTGGATTGTACAATCATATAACTTGTGTTCTGTTCACTATATAGCTGTATTGCCATTACTTTTTGTTTGTCTCTTGTTGTAAATAAAGATCTCTTTGGCTACACTTACTGTCAGAGCATCTGAGCATGTATAGTAGGGCCCTTATTTGAGTCTCATGGTACTTGAGCTCAATTTGAGGGAAGATAATCTTGTCCACCACTCTCAACAATTAGTCTAGAGACCTCATTTGGGTCATGCTTATTTGACCATGTTTGCATCAGGTTATCTTGTCAGTTCTTGCAGCATTTGAGTTTGACTATTAAGCTTGGAACTACGTTACCCCTTCTTAGGACCACACATCGACATTGGCTATTATTCCTTGCAGGATGGATGCAGAGCTGTCTGAAACACATGATGTGGCCAAGAATTCATTGTTCCAGATTCTTTGGAGAAAATAATAATAATCTTGTTGCATATAATTGTTTCCATCATAGCGTGACCGATACTATTCACGTGTATCTTCTGTTACCACAGGTTCCAGAATGACATATTATAAAGTTGGCCATATAAAAGATTCTAGTATTATGTTCTTATTGACATACCAAGTAAGTCCTTGTCATGATTTTCCTTCGCGAGTAGGTGATATGTGTTATTTGCTCAGAATTATCAACATAAGGACAGTTCAAAGAGACATTAACTGAAAAAAATCAATTCAACTGTGGCACTTACAATAAAGATAATGTGTATGTATAGTGTTGACTTTGTGTTGTGTCTTGCAATTGTATATGTCATGTTCTTTTTGTGTGATTGAAAGATGTAGGGAGATTAAGTATACTGTTTGAGTTAGTTCTATAGCGATGAAGAAACTCTCTGGAGTGCAATGGTTGAAGCCACTGCGTTGATGAGAATCCCTAAAATCTTAAAGATGATCAAGTAGATTGCACACAGATTAGCTATTCTGTTATGTTGCTAGTGTAGTGATAAGAGATTGGCATTCGATGTTGTTGCAGTAAGTACCCGGGTAAGCTTGGGACGTTTAATCAGATCAGCTATGGCTTTTATTGGGTATAATAATTGATCAAAACTTTCTTCTCAGATCAATATACCAACTAAGGTGTTTTGCACCAGTAATAATTTTTTAATTTAAATTATATTTAAAATAAAATTTTGTTAATTTTGTAAATTTATTAATTTCTCACCAATATTTAATATAAATTTGATTTAATTAAACATAAAATAAATTTAAAATGTTTTTGTATATTTTAAATTGTATTTAAGCATATATGTATATATTTTAAATTTTAATCTTAGATACATTTTTTATTTATTTCTTTTGGTTAAATATATTAAATCAACTTGCATAAAATTAACTAAAAATTGATATAAAAACTGTATAACTATAAAAATTAAAAATAAACAGTATTTATAAAATTTGTAGATATATAAAAGAAACTAATGATTTTACGATTAGAATTTATAGTTTTTTTTAAAATGTAGTAAATTTTTAAAAAATTAGTAATAAAAATTTTCATAATTATAAAAATAGAATAAATAATATTTCGATGATGATGTATGGATTATTATTGTTGAAAAAAAATTATCGGTTATTACTATATTCTAAAAATTTTACCAAAATATAAATCAACATTAAATATAATTTATGAATTTTTTTGATAAAAAGTTAAGATGTAATATATGAGTTATTACCATATTTTAAAAGGTTTACCAAAATATAAATTAATAATTAATGTAATTATGTCACATTGAACTATAAACTATGTCATCAATTTTAGTAGACATGTCATGATTATTTTATGAAAGTGGTTGTAAGACGATATATGGCAAATCACCTCTCAAATGTGATGCCGTCTAGACCGATATTTAGAACCTTGAGGAAAATAAATGTGAAAGACAAAAGATATATTAGAACTTAAGCTTCCATAATCAATCATATGATATAAAACTTTCTCCAAAAATGTTGGAAAATTATGCAGTATAGTAGATCAATTAGAAAACTAAGTGAAAATAAATGTGAAAACAAATGAAATACAGTATCTCTAACGATCAATAAAAATTGATTGGACACCATATCCGATGAGTTTTCGCATTATAAAACAATTAAGCTTCCATAATAATCATATAATACAAAATTTCTCCAAAAAAAATGATAAAAATTTGAATAAAAAATAAATAGATTGGTATTATTAGATCAATTAAAAAGCTAAGTGAAGATAAAATGTGAAGACCAATATTCTAAAAATCGAGAGGCGGTAACTAGACGCTTTATAGAGGACTAGCGATTAGGAGAATTATTCAGAGCTGAGACGAAACCTAGGCGTTAACAAATTATTGATTTAGTTTATATATATTATACATGTATTATAAGATTATGATGAATTATCAAAATTAGATATACAAACAATAAAATTAGATAAATTTGTAATAATGTTAAATCGAACAGTTTAAACAAAACCGGCCCCGGTCGCCGGGTCCGCCTCTCCGGCGGCCGCTCCTCTCCGGGCCGCCCCTCTCCCGGGCGGCCGCTCCTCTCCGGGCCGCCCCTCTCCCGGGCGGCAGCGCCTCTCCGGGCAGCGCCTCTCCCGGGCCGCCCCTCTCCCGGGCGGCAGCGCCTCTCCCGGGCCGCCCCTCTCCCGGGCCGCCCCTCTCCCGGGCCGCCCCTCTCCCGGGCGGCCGCTCCTCTCCGGGCGGCGCTCCTCTCCCGGGCGGCCGCTCCTCTCCCGGGCGGCAGCGCCTCTCCCGGGCGGCAGCGCCTCTCCCGGGCCGCCCCTCTCCCGGGCAGCGCCTCTCCCGGGCGCCCCTCTCCCGGGCGGCCGCTCCTCTCCGGGCGCCCCTCTCCCGGGCAGCGCCTCTCCCGGGCCGCCCCTCTCGGGCAGCCCCTCTCCCGGGCAGCGCCTCTCCGGGCCGCCCCTCTCCCGGGCCGCCCCTCTCGGGCAGCCCCTCTCCCGGGCAGCCCCTCTCCCGGGCCGCCCCTCTCCCGGGCCGCCCCTCTCGGGCAGCCCCTCTCCCGGGCAGCGCCTCTCCGGGCCGCCCCTCTCCCGGGCGCCCCTCTCCCGGGCGGCCGCTCCTCTCCGGGCCGCCCCTCTCCCGGGCCGCCCCTCTCCCGGGCAGCCCCTCTCCCGGGCAGCCGCTCCTCTCCCGGGCGGCCGCTCCTCTCCGGGCGGCCGCTCCTCTCCGGGCGGCCGCTCCTCTCCGGGCGGCCGCTCCTCTCCGGGCCGCCCCTCTCCCGGGCGGCCGCTCCTCTCCGGGCGGCGCTCCTCTCCCGGGCGGCCGCTCCTCTCCGGGCCGCCCCTCTCCCGGGCCGGCCGCTCCTCTCCCGGGCCGGCCGGCTCCTCTCCCGGGCGGCAGCGCCTCTCCGGGCGGCCGCTCCTCTCCCGGGCGGCCGCTCCTCTCCGGGCCGCCCCTCTCCCGGGCGGCCGCTCCTCTCCCGGGCCGGCCGGCTCCTCTCCGGGCGGCGCTCCTCTCCCGGGCGCCCCTCTCCCGGGCGGCCGCTCCTCTCCGGGCCGGCCGCTCCTCTCCGGGCCGCCCCTCTCCCGGGCGGCAGCGCCTCTCCCGGGCGGCCGCTCCTCTCCGGGCGGCCGCTCCTCTCCCGGGCGGCAGCGCCTCTCCCGGGCGGCCGCTCCTCTCCGGGCCGCCCCTCTCCCGGGCCGCCCCTCTCCCGGGCGGCAGCGCCTCTCCCGGGCGGCCGCTCCTCTCCGGGCGGCCGCTCCTCTCCGGGCCGCCCCTCTCCCGGGCAGCGCCTCTCACTCTCTCCTCCACCCTCTCATTCTCACTCTCACTCTCACTCTCACTCTCTCACTCCACCCCCTCTCTCTCTCTCATTCTCACTCCATCCTCTCTCACTCTCTCACTCCACCCTCTCATTCTCACTCTCACTCTCTCCCATGAGCCAAGAAGACACGTACATGAGACCTAAACCATTAACGAAGAAGTATGAGTGAGAGAATTAACTATATTATGCATTAGTTTTAAGTAAATTTCTGGAATAAAATAACTCTAGATAAATAATATTTATAAAATTAATTTTAAACCTAAAGAAAATTAACAACTATTTCTAAAATTGTGGCAAATATAAGTTTACACATATGGTATATAGTACATAATAATAGTTATTGTTTAATAAAATAAATAAAAAAAGAAGAAGAAGAAATGAAATCCTTTAGCAAAAAAAAAAAAGAAGAATTGAAAATCCTTGAACTGGAAAATATGGCGAAATGAAATCCGAAAAAGAAGAACCAAGACACGAGATGAGATGAGACATACTTAAACCATCAACGAAAGGATGACTACTTGTTGCTGGTACGTGGAGGTTTGTCGCGGCGAAGAGAGAAGATACGGCTTAGTGTTGGTGTTGAGGTCGTAAGGGTTCAAGAATGGTGTACTAAGTAATCGAAAATGCAGTTGGAGTTGATCGGACATGGATCCAGAGTAAGGAAAGAAGGCTTTAGTTGTTGTTAGAGTTTTGTATTTTAGAGAGTGAGAGTGAGAGTGAGAGTGAGATTTTACAGAGTAGAGTGAGAGTGGAATTTTACAGAGTCTGAGTGAGAGGTGTATTTATATACACTGCTAGTTATATTAACGTTGCGTTTAATAGCACGCGTTCCTAACGGTAATATTTCTCTCGTAACACGGGTTTCTCCTAACGGTTAGTTTTTTTAAAAAAATTGTCATATTTCTATTTCTTAACTATTTTTCTTTATTATGGGGTCTCCTAAATATTTTGTCAATATACGAACAAAGCCCATCCAATGACCGAAAATAAAGCCCATTAAGGCCCACTTGAATGAAAATTCGGGTTTAACCCGGAACCGCCGAGTTCAGAGAAGTTGGTTTAGTAAATTTTGGGTTTTTTTTGCTTTGGCTAGTTCTCTGAGTGGAGTTACTAAGTTATGGGAGGAGATGCCTCAAGTTACAAACAAGATTGCTGTGCTGAAGGATCACAAAGAACGTGCAACTGATGTGGTGTTCTCCCCTGTGGATGATTGCCTAGCGACTGCTTCTGCTGACCGAACTGCAAAGTTGTGGTGGAAAACTGATGGAACGCTCCTACAAACTTTTGAAGGTCATTTGGACCGTCTTGCACGTGTTGCTTTCCACTCATCAGGGAAGTACGTCGGGACAACAAGCTTTGACAAAACATGGAGATTGTGGGATGTAAACACAGGAGCGGAGCTGCTTTTGCAAGGAGCATTGGCAGCATCCTCTGGTCTTGATTCACTTGCACGGGTTTGGGATCTCCATATCATTTAATACCAGGAGCCTAGGTGTACTATATGTTTCAGCACTGTTGAGCTATCAGAAACTGACCTTGGATGGAGAATAGCCAAAGGTGGTAACTGTTATCTGTTGCCAAAGTCCTTGGACGCATTGTTGACATCATCAAAGGTTATGTAACCCTCTAAATCGAGTGAATCTAATGAGGAACGAGTATCTGAATGATTGGAACAAAGATTGGTTCTACCTGGTATACAGCTAAGAACCAAGATCATGAAAATTCTGAGGGAAAGTCTTGTTGTTTTGTCTATGGAACCGTAAGGATGAGGTCAATCTCATTCTTATTTTCTTGAGAGATATTGAAATGACTGAGAGGAAGGACGTGGAGGTAAACTTGAGGTTTAGAGTACTCTCTCAGGAAAAAAAAATGAGGTAGAGAAGGGAATTTAAAGGAAAGGTTTTGGGCGGTACAGTCATATAACTTGTGTTCTGTTTACTATATAGTTGTATTGCCATTACTTTTTGTTTTGTCTCTTGTTGTAAACTAAGATCTACTTACTGTCAGAGCATGTACAGTAGGGCCCTTACTTGTGTCTCATGGTACTTGAGCTCAGTTTGAGGAAAGAGAGTCTTGACCATTGTTGCATCAGTTAATCTTGTCAGTTTCTTGCAGCATTTGAGTTTGACTGTTAAGCTTGGAACTACGTCACACCCTCTTAGGACCACACATCATCTTTGGCTATTATTCTTTGCAGGATGGATGCAGAGCTGTCTGAAACACATGATGTGGCCAAGAATTAATTTTCCAGATTCTTTGGAGATAATAATAATCTTGCTGCCATACAAAATGTTCCAATCATAGCGTGACCGATGATACTATTCACGTGTATCTTCTGTTGCCACAGGTTCCAGAATGACATATTATAAAGTGGGCATATAAAAGATTCTAATAAATTCTATCAAAAAAAAAAAGATTCTAGTATTCTGTTCTTATTGGTGGTCCAGACATACCAAGTAAGTTCTTGTCATGATTTTCCTTCACGAGTAGGTGATATGTGCTATTTGCTCAGAATTATCAACATAAGGACAGTTCAAAGAGAATTAAACTGAAAAAAAAATCAATTAAACTGTGGCACTTACAATTAAACTGTGGCACAACTGTGCGGGTTTTTTTAATAGTAAAATACTTTATTGGTTTATATATTATTATTGTAAATTTTATATTTCTATAACAAAATTTATTTTAAGAACATTATGATGTAACAATATTACTTTACAATAATTTTTTGTTTTATTTCTAAATTTGAAATTTTTATGAAAATAAATTAAGACCTATATAATAGAGAAGAATACCTATATGATTGGATAATTTTTTTAATTTGAAATATAAATGGATCTTTCTAGCAAAATCTTTTTTAAAAAAAAAATTGTAACACTTTTTTTGAAAAATTAATAAGTTCAAATTGTTATCTTCACTAAAATATAATTAAAATATTTTATATAACTTTAAATTTTCGTTTATGAACTAAAAATAAAATAAGAAAAATTTAATTTTTAATTATAGTTTATAATAATTAAAATTTAAGTTAAGTACTATTTGGACATAAATTTTAGAATGAATCTGAAAAGATTTTGCTAGAATTGTTTTGGAATATTTAATTGTATTTCAAATAAAAAAGATAAAAATAAAATATTATAATTAAGGCATGTAAAATTTGATAAAATTTAAGGAATTATCCAAATTAAATCAAAATTACACATGAAATAATTTGTGACTTATGTTTTAATAGTATAGAAATATAATAGTGGTATAAAATATATCAATCCGTATTAAAATATTTAGAGCATTATAAACTATACAACAAAGTATAAAAGTAACATAGATTATTTACATGTTTATGTTACTGCATATTTACCCCTTATTTAATCAATATTTATTGTCTTATAATTTGTTGTATCATATGATCTAAAAAGCTAAATGAATAACATGTATTATTATAATGTTCTTGAACTTAGAAAAGATATGTTTTATAATAGTTCTTTTTAATTAAAATCATGGTTATATCATAGCTACAATTAAACCAACAAAATTAAATATCACAAGTTAGAACAAAAAAGAAGCATATGCTTAGGAAAGAAATCAGGAGGAAAAGATTTCATTAACAATACTTTTAATTAGTTGTTAGGGAAAGAAAATAATAAATTACAATTACAATTATTGTTATGATATTATTATGCAAATAGATAAATATCAGTTGTGATTTCTAAGAGATGGTCCAATGTGACTTTTAAATGGTAGATAAAATTTGTACTTCTCTTTTAATAGAGAAGATGTTAGGGAAAGAAAATAATAAATTACAATTACAATTATTGTTATGATATTATTATGCAAATAGATAAATATCAGTTGTGATTTCTAAGAGATTGTCCAATGTGACTTTTAAATGTTAGATAAAATCTGTACTTTTCTTTTAATAGAGAAGATGTGTATGTATAGTGTTGACTTTGTGTTGTGACTTTGTCATGTTCTTTTTATGTGATTGAAAGATGTAGGGAGTCTAAGTATACTGTTTGAGTTAGTTCTATAGTGATGAAGAAACTCTCTGGAGTGCAACGGTTGAAGCCACTGCGTTGATGAGAATCCCTAACAGATCTTAAAGATGATCAAGTAGATTGCACACAGATTAGCTATTTTGTTATGTTGCTAGTGTAGTGATAAGAGATTGTCATTCGATGTTGTTGCAGTAAGTACCCTGGTAACCTTGGGACGTTTAATTAGATCAGCTATGGTTTTTATTGGCTATAATAATTGATCAAAACTTTCTTCTCAGATCAATATATCTATATATTTTAAATTTTAATCTTAGATACATTTTTTATTTATTTCTTTTGGTTAAATATATTAAATCAACTTGCATAAAATTAACTAAAAATTGATATAAAAATTGTGTAACTATAAAAATTAAAACTAAACAGTATTTATAAAATTTGTAGATATATAAAAGAAATTAATGATTCTACGATTAGAATTTATAGTTTTTTTTAAATGTAGCAAAACTTTAAAAAAATTAGTGATAAAATTTTTCATAATTATAAAAATAGAATAAATAATATTCGATGATGATGTATGGATTATTATTGTTGACAAAAAAATTATCGGTTATTACTATATTCTAAAAAGTTTACCAAAATATAAGTCAACATTAAATGTAATTTATGAGTTTTTTTGGTAAAAAGTTAAGATGTGATGTATGAGTTATTACCATATGAGTTCTTTTTGGTAAAAAGTTAAGAAGAAGAAGAAGAAGATGTTTATATCCCATAGCTTTATTATTATAGTTTTCCTTTTTCCTATAACTTATATGTGACATATTAATTCATCTTTTTCCGAGAGCTTTATTATTATAGTTTTCCTTTTTCATACTAGTACTTATCTCTTTTCCTTTTCTCATGAGATTTTAGATTTCTGTTTCGTTATTAATGTAGCCCTCACGGCAGCTTGACACAATCAATAAACACTTTTTTCTTTTAACTATTACTTTCTTCTCAAGCAACTAAAAGTTCATAGAGCTTTTGCATTCAAACTCTGTCTTTCGGATTGATCCTTCTACTTCGTGATCATCTCCTAGGTCTTCTTTTTTACCCGTTCTCTTTCTTCTTGTTTTAGGGTCTCGAAGAGAGTAACGTGATTCAAAGATTCCCGGTACACTACTATCCCTTATATTCGGGGAACAGGAGATGGAGAGGAGAGAAGAAGTTCAGTACCCTTTTTTTACCGAAGGTCCAAAGGAGCTTCTTAGAGAGTCTAGAATAGACATTGCCAGATTTTCCATCAAGAGAGCTGCTGTGAGGCTTCAGCGTGCGAAGCGGCGGAGGGATGATCCAGATGAAGATGTGGTGAATGCAGAGACTAAGTGGGCTTTGAAGCAGGCTAAAGGCATGGTTCTTGACTGCAGTAACTTTGGAGATGATTGTCCTCTCACTGGCTGCTCCTTCTCAAGAGATGGAAAAATACTCGCCACATGGTATGTCTAATTCCTTATAATTCAATCAGCATTACACATTCTCTAGGTTTCTTGGCTTGTGATCCACGTCTGTTTAGTAATTTTTGTTTTGTTTTTCTTTCTTTGGATAGTTCTCTGAGTGGAGTTACAAAGTTATGGGAGATGCCTCAAGTTACCAACAAGATTGCTGTCTTGAAGGATCACAAAGGACGTGCAACTGATGTAGTGTTCTCCCCTGTGGATGATTGCCTAGCGACTGCTTCTGCTGACCGAACTGCGAAGCTGTGGAAAACCGATGGAACGCTCCTACAGACTTTTGAAGGTCATCTGGACCGTCTTGCACGTGTTGCCTTCCACCCATCGGGGAAGTACCTCGGGACGACGAGCTTTGACAAAACATGGAGACTGTGGGATGTAAACACAGGAGCGGAGCTGCTTCTGCAAGAAGGTCACAGTCGCAGTGTGTACGGAATTGCATTCCAACAAGATGGAGCGTTAGCAGCTTCCTCTGG
>JAAMPC010000090.1:0-104662 GCA_016771965.1 Brassica carinata
CTTTGCATTTTGTTTGCAGCAAAAGAGGGTCTATGTAGTCTTATCTTGGTGAATACATTTCCGGCATAAAGTCCGAGTCCATCTCAGAAAAAATGATTGGAGGTCAGTTGTATTGAGTTTGTAATGCCATTGGTTTGGTGAATTATATCTCTTTGTCTCTTCTTATCTTGAACTTGCTATGATGGATTCTTGACTAGTTCGTATTGGCTATGTGAAAAGTGATAAAGCGAGCACTTCAGGGCTTCTCATGCTGTGTGTCCTTTTCTACAAATTCAGTACTCAAAAAGAGAGAATTGCTCAAGTGTACGGAGCACTAAGTCCAGAAACAGTAAAACCCAACAACAAAAAGGTTTGATGCTCATCTTGTGCGCATGCTTCCTTATCCTTTTTTTATATGTTTCTGTATTTATTATTGGGGATAGTGACTTACACAAGGCTGTATCTTCCACTTGTGGCTGAAACTTTTTTAACTAGTCCAGAATATTTTGGCCTCATACATTGAGATTGGTTCACATTTGCAAACGTTAGTAATTAAACTACATGCCACTGAGTACTGAACATGCATCTATAAATACAGTAACACAGATGGATCGTTATGATTACTATACCTGCTTCCACAAAAAATGGAACTCCAGCCAATTGTTTTACATAATAATCACTCCGTAGCTTTGTCTTGCTAGTTTACAGTTCGTGCAAAACCTTGTTATGATTATCTTTATTTATCTCCTCTTCAGCCCACTGTTTGTTCTGATTATCTTTATTTATCTCCTCTTCAGCCCACCGTTTTGTACTATTATATTTCACATTTACGTGCAGAAAAAGCCATGTGCACCCTTAACAAATACGCCTTTATTTGACTGTAATTCAGTGTTCGTTATATATCTCAGCCTTCTTTCACACTAATAATTTAGAGACCTCTCTGGAAAACAAACATGAAACAACTTATTTTTCTTTGCAGTCGATTAGGTTCTTTACATTCTTCAGAGACCGACCATGGCAGGGAACATGTTCTGATAAGAAGCCGCAAATCTCATTGTCCTCAGCAGAAGCATCATCAGAATCTGATACCAGCAAAATCCACTGAATGAAGTCTGTTTCATCAAGAGGTGGGTACGGAATTATATTGGTGTAGACTGAAAAGATTAATAGAATCTAAAGTACGATTTTTTTTTAAGGCTGAGATACAATTGTCTGTAAGTCATTTGAGTTACTGTTTCATCTCCTGATCAGAAGTTATATCTCGTTTGGTTATAACTTCTATCTAAAACTGAGTTATCAATTTGACTTGGCTCCAACATAGAAACATATATTAATCACATCCATTGGCTTATGTTTGTTTGATAACAGCATCAAGAGATCAGAAAATGTCCCATGACACAGCCATTCGTAAAGACCAGGTTTTCGTTTACTTATTGTTCCATGGTGACAGTTTATGGTGCGTGAAAGCTAATTTGCCGGCACAAATGATGGCTCGAAGACACATCTGCACCAACTTACAAATTCTGACCTCGAATTTAAGCAACCATCAACATCAAATTTTCACCTAAAATGGTAAACTTTACAAACTATTGATTGTCAGTCAGAAGTTGACTATTTAGTGACTAGGAATTTCTTCGAATTGTTTGAATTTGCTTAGCAGGTCTATTTTTGTATACAAATCTGGAGAATATTCTGTAAAATAGGATGAAATTTATGTAGTTCTTATGAATACTTAGGAAGCAATAATGTGTGATACTAATGTAATCCAATTTAGAGTAGAGACCAAAGTTTGTTGCTCTTTATGAAGTTAAAAATAATTTGTATTTTAGTGAAATAGAAGACTAGAGTGCTTTAGCTAGCAATCGTAACAAGAGCACAACTGTAACCTTAAAAGCCAGTCTGTACGTCTGCTCCTACCAAGTTTATAATAAATATTTTGTATTTTAGAAAAAGTTTAATAGTAATTCTATAACCCCTTAACTCATCTATTTAGAATCTAAGTTAGTGATATCTTTTTCAGAATTCCCACTACGAGCGAGGGAGGTCACCCCTCAGGATCCACTACCACCAATATTACAAAAAATATGTATCGTTTAATCCATGTAAGCTAGTTAGTCTAAAGATATTCTTATGATTATATCCATTGTAAGCTTATCTTAGTCTCTGTGTGCGTAGATATTCTTTTCCACACCAGATACAGCAAAATAGATGCCCTAATAAAATATGTAAGTGAGAAAAGGGTCAAGTTGTCTATAAACAAACGTGAAAAAATATAAAAAGATGTCTATCACTAAAGAAAAGGGGAAAAAAGCGATCAAGGTGGATCACAAATCAAATCCTAAATCAAGATATATTATATGGGTCCTAGGCACAATCATCTTGGTAAGTTTATGTGTCAGTCACTAATCAAAAACAACTTTTCTGCTTTTGCAGGTAGTGAAAAATTATTGTTCCAAAAGCGGATCACATTATTATCTGTTTTTCATGAAGTTAACATATAATTACTGTTGATGAGTTTGCTCTCAGTAGTTCACCAGGAAAATCCTGTTCTTTTGGTAGAAATGTGAAAAACTTTAGAGGATAATATCTTGGTAATCTACAAATATTGGTAGGTTGTGGACTTGTTTCCATCTTTTTTTTATGGGTTGCCTGCCTATTCCCCTCTGTAGACACACATACCCTATCTATTCCCCCTAAACTACTAAGATCTTCATTAACCTACCCAAATATATATTTTCTCTTTATTTCTCTCCCCAAACTTTTTTAATCCCCCTCTCAAATTAAATTCTCAAATCGTGATTAACAGAATAAAAATCGCGTTTAGGAAATAGAGATTGTCCAATTAAAAAAAACCGAACCCGGTATAAAAAAAAAACGACCCAGATTTTGAAATCAAATTGGGGCTTTTCTTTAGGGTTTCTTCTGTGTTCTTCACGACACAGACAACTGAGAACAGAGAGAGGACAAGGAACAGAGAGAGACAACGACGAACATAGTAGAAAGAGAGATGAAGAGAAGAGTGACTAAGAACAGATGAGTGAGAGAGTCAAAGAACAGAAGAAAGAGAGAGAGAGACGAAGAACAGACGAAAGAGAGAGGCAAAAAACAGAGGAGAGAGAGACGAAGATCAGCTTATGTGTTTAGACTCATGTAAGATTATGATAGAAGCCATGAACATGAGCTTTATGTAGTTTGGTATCTTATGTGTTTAAACTTATGTAAGCGATGAGCTTTGTGTATTTGTTTGTTAAGATGGGAAGGGTTGAAGGAGCTGGTGAAGAAAGCAATGGGAGGAAGGTTGGTCACCATGGTTCACCATGGTTCGACAATCGCTCTTCTTTTTTGTCTTTCTCCTTTTGATGTTTGTGAATCTGTGATGATAATGCCTGCGGCGGATCTCGCCGGTGACGCTTTCTCACTCAAATCTCTTCGAAGTTGGTGGCGCGCGAGTGCGATAAGCTCGCTCGATACCGCCGCTGTGAGCGGGCTGATGGCTTCAGAGTGTCTGGTTTCGAGCTGGCTTGGCGCTTGTGGATCTGTGGATCTCAAGTTCCTCCGCCTCTTTTGATTCTCTTTCAGGTTCAGGTCGCGCGGAGATTCCAAGGGATCGCCGTCTCTTCTTGGCGATTCGCCAGCTGGCGGCTGCGAACATGCCTGCTTCGACATGTGGTTCTTACATCACTCTAAAGCTGGAGTAGGTCCTACGGGTGGCGCCCGTCACCCTGTCCCTTCGCCATCTTAGCAAGTTGGCTTGGTGAAAGCAGTGGTTCTTAGGTCAGCGAAAGGTGTTAGCTTGGCTCGGGCTTCTTTCACGCTCGACTTGTTTCCCCGAGGAGATGCCCACCTGTCTCAATCGCTTTATATGTGGTGGGTTAAAAGGGTGTACACGGTCCCGGTGGAGGAGCCAATCTTCGAACCGTCTCCAACGACGATATCGCCGTTGGACTCCTCCTCGCTGCTGCCGTGAGGCAATGTTGGATGTGCTTGCGAGCTCGACGCGATTCTTTGGGAATGTATTGATGAGTGGGTTTCGAAGCCGTAGAGCCGGTTTTCGTTGTCGGGGCACTTTTCTCCTCAGCTCACGGCAACCGGAGGCTTGTTCCGCCATACCCTCTCATTAGGTCCGTCGCGCTACTGCTAACATCAGTCCCTTTCCTGACATCATCTTCTTTTGTTTAAAGTTGTACTCGCTTTAGATGATCTCGCTTAGTTTCAATTCTTGCACTCGCTACTTTGTGTCTGTTTTCTCAGAAAATGAAAACTTGGTAATATAATCTTTAACATTTTAAAAAAAAAAAACAGTGGTGTCACTTAAATAAGAATTAACATTTTAAGAATAATCATTATGGATGGTCGGCTATATATTAATAACAAACGTACAGTGAGATAATTTGTTGTTTTGTGGCCAGTGTAATTACTTTATTCAGTGTTTTGACGACGTCAAAGAGCAATATACTGAATACACTTAATTACATTTTCTTTTAAAACTATTTTTTTATTATAACACTACCAAGCTTTGATGATATCATATGGAACTAAAATAATATGATTCATGTTGTAAAAAAACAGACATCACATTTTCTAAATTCTAAGTAAGAAATTAGCGATTCATGTGGAAATTGTCCAAGAAGAGCTAGCGATGGACACCGCAAGAACCATAATTATGTGAATCACAGCTGTGAATATTCGTCAGCCTATTAATGAAAATGAACAACTAAATAACATGAATATATAATTTTTTTGTCAAACATGAATATATAATTAAAAAAATTAAACTACTGAAAGAAGGAGAAGAGGTAAACCCATATTAAATGATATAGTTGACCCAAAACTTAAATGATAAATCTAAAAAATGCCAACGTAGCCTACATTTCCAAGATAACAGGGTCAACTTGTATCCGTCAATAGCAAATTACCTGAAGAAACTGACCAAGCTATCGGCAATTTGGATTAAAAAATCGATTAAAACTTTTAGCGAGTATTTACATGACTGAGAGACTTTTATTAAATGTTAAATACGAAGTGTGTTAACAAATCAAGCACATATTCTGACATGATTGCATCGTCGTATTACAATAAACGGACCATTTCTAATATATTTCTATACCTTTTAAAAATATAAAATAAAAATGAAATTTCTTCTAATGTGTAGTATTTTTTATAATAAATACATGTTATTAATTCTGTTATATATATATATATATATCTATTGGAATAAATTTCTAAAAAAATACTTATTGAGTTAAAAATAATATATTTTAAAGATAAAACAATTTTTTGGCTAACAAATATTTTAATGAAACTGAATGAATAGTAAATTCACAAAAGACCTCAACATTTCACCTGATTAGAGCACAATTCATTGATGATATAAGATGTTTTTTTGTCCATCAGTCTTCTTCCTGGGCCATCAATCATCAATCTGAACTGAAGTTTTGGCGGCCCATTTTTTTTTGTTCTTATCTAACTAAGGGACGCGAAAAGAAGAAAAAATGGTGGAGAAGAAGAGAAAGGTGGTCTTCCACTTGTTGTGACATTGATTCGATGTTTCGTATTGATATAAATAAATGACGGAACAATCATATTTCTAAGCTCAATCTCATCCTTCAGCTTGTTTCCGACGAAGAAGTTTAGATGAGGCACTCGCTTTCAGTAGAACTAGCTAGAGATCTTTGTGGGATTTTATTATGCTTATATCTCTGAATGAAATCTCGTAGAGATTTATCCCGAACAGGTTTCAAATAGTGAGGTAAAAAGACTAAGTGATACATAGTTACATGCGAGCTTGAGCATTGAATCTGACTTTAGAGCATATATATATATATACTAGGATCAGCCCGGGCTACGGCCGGGTTTTTTGTTTAAATTTTAGTTTTTATTATATATTTTTATGTTTATTTTAATATATAAATATCATAATCTATTATAAAAATATAAGTAGCTAGACAATTATAAATTATTTTCAGTTATTTATTTATTTTTCTGTCTAACGAATTTCAAAAAAATTAATATTTAAATTTATGATATTTTTGTTATTCAAAATTATATATAAGGCAATGAGCAAAATGAAAAAAGTTGATTAAATTTTAGCTATGTATTTGATTGGCTGGATTGTAGAAATGTTTCATTTCACTTTTTTTTTATATAAATTTTGTATAATTATTCTTTTTTTAACTTAATTGACCCTCCTCTTTAAAACTACAATCCTTGTAAAATATATTTTTTTCTTAAAAAACCAGTTTAAAAATTGTTATATTTTTCTGCACTAAAAAAATTACAACTACATCACTAAAACCTAAGATCTACAAACTAAATTCTTACAACAAAATTTCTGCACTTACAACCCAACTAATCGGACCCAAAATATTCGTTTATCTTACTTATATAAGTTAATTTATAAGACTGTATATTTTATTCACGTAAAATAATTAAGTAACTGATTTAATTACTTAAGTAATTAATTTACAGAAGATCCTAACATATTTTTCAATGTCTTTGGGTTATATGCTATTAGATTATTTTATTAATATATTGAAAAGTTTGCATAATATCAGACAAATAAACTGTAAGACAACTAAAAAATAAAACAGAGGGACACAGCTTTGAAGTTTTCTAATATTTATTTATTTTAAGTTATTTTAATAGAAATTTCTAATGTGACTGTCTAATATTTATTCTAAGAAATTTATAGAAGTTTAAGATATATTTTCATAGCATTTTTGAAAATAAAATATTTAGCAAATATATGTAAATATATTAATTGTGTTCAACTTGTGGATTTAAAAAAAATAAATAGCTATATCTATCTATGTAAATATAGTAGCCTTTTCTTGTTTAACGGTCATAACATTTTTGAAAATAAAATGTTTATCAAAGATATGTAAATATATTAATTTTGTTCAACTTGTGGATCTTTGTTCTAAAAAATAAAACTAATTATGTCTATATAAATGTAGTAGCCTTTTCTTGTTTAATAGTTTTTTCCCCAAAATATGCATTTGTGTGAGATAGAATAATTATGATCTAATCGTTTTTATCATAATTATTTAATTTTGATGAAAATAATTGTTAAATTAACAACTGCCTAAAGCTTTCTCGAATATTCTATTTGTTCTTTTGTTCGTTTTTAAATAACTAAAGGAAATGGTGGATGAGGAGTAACTCAAACAGACATTGATATACGATCATCTGCATGAATTTTGATAATCATGTCGTTACTTTAGACTATTTATACAACTTTGTGCGCTTGATTCATCCAGTGAGTGGTTGTTAGAAGTAGTCACATAGGCGTCCCTTGAGCAATCGTCTCCACTCTCTACTCGAGCCATCTGTTTCTAGCTCCGCTTAAGACTTGCTTGTCTTCTTATTGCTTCATCACTGATGTCATGGGATTAGCATGCTGCTGATAAGCTTCTAAACACCTGTAATCTCCGATTGAGCTTTGCAGCCTTTAGAACCTTCGAAGATTGTGATGTGACCGTAATGAGAGGATGGGATTTTTTCCTCGCGGCATCCTACACCATCAGGCAGAGTCCTCATAGTCCGTCGGACAATCTAGTATCTCTGATAGGCTTTGCACCAACAACCTGCCCGTGGAGAACCAAACGTACTTTGAATCTGCAAGAAGAACAATAAAGCTTTTTCTGGTAGTAAGGCGTAGTGAGTGGCACCTAAGAGTCCATTGGGAGTTTGGGACGTTTGAGTGATCCACGCTTGAACTCTCATAATATCACCTTCTTGAATCAACTAAGAAAACAGAGAAGCATAGCAGGATCCAATCATTCAAGCGTAGCCTTACAACCAAAGCTACCAGCTTTAAAATAAAAACGCTCCACTTACCAGCTTTTCTCGACTTCAACCGCCAACATACACAGAAAATCATATTATCTTACAAAAGATGATATCATTTAAAATGTCACAAAGGAATTTTCCAGTTCTCCAAATCTACACAACTCTCCTGTGTCAGGAAGAGCATAACATTAGATTCGTAGGTTACTAAAATGTTGTTACTGATCAATCCAAAGAGATATAAAATAACAGAATGAGAGTGATTATGCTTACATGATGAATACTATATGGTTGAAGACTAAGCTCACATTTAACTGATATAGAGCTACTTCTCATTCTCTTCGAGCATCTGCTACCTCTGGATTTGCTTCCTCCCACCAAGCATATCCAAGTAGATTCCTATTTCATAAAGAGTGTATCATTTAGAACAACTTTTCTCCGGTCTTGTTGAATTTGTGCTGTTCATGGGTGCAAGATGTGATATTTATACTCACATCTTCAGTCGGTTGGCTTGGAATCCAAAGAGGTCGATTGAAATCTCCAGAGTGAGAGTAGTGGGGTAATCACCTTAAAGCTCGAATTTAAGGCATTTTAATGGAAGGTGGAGACGACGTTACAGTGAGTTGATGAATGCTTTTGTTTTCTCGAGTAAATCGGCAAAAGGAAGGTGAAAAGACTAATTGAAGAAAAAACCTAAACTACTTAACTGGGCTTAATAATAAATTTTAGAAAAGCCGACAGCAAGATGAGAATGAAACGATGAGTTTTGCTCAATTGGGACACGCACCACATTGCACCTAATTTGTGATTTGATGCTGAGTTGGTTTACCAGAGAGAAAACTCTTTATATATATAGATCCTAAAATGATTAGACTTGAGTTTTTCTGCACAATCTAATTGTTTCGTGACCATTTTATATTATTTTGTGCAGACTTTGTAGATGTGTGTTCTAGTTTCAGATTTTTTTACCATATGAGAGAGTTTTCGTATTATTATTGACATTTGCATTTTGTTTGTAGCAAAAAAGAGTCTTATCTTGGTGGATACATTTCCGGCATAAAGTCTTGAGTCCATCACAGAAAAATGATTGGAGGTCAGTTGAATTGAGTTTATAATGCTATGATGAATTCTTGACCTGTTATTGTATTTGCTATGTGAAAAGTGATAAAGCGAGCACTTCAGCCTTCTCATGGTTTCCTTTTCTACAAACTCAGTACTCAAAAAGAGAGAATATATTGCTTAAGTAGTGTACGGAGCAAGCACTAAGTCCAGAAACAGTAAACCCAACAACAAAAAAGTTTGATGCTTATCTTGTGCGCATGCTTCCTTATCCCCTTTTTTTTAATTTGTTTCTGCATTTAATCCTTGGAGATAGTGACTTACACAAGGCGCTGAAACTTTTTAACTAGTCCAGAATATTTTGGCCTCATACATAATATAGCACACTGTGAGATTGGTTCACTTTGCAACCGTTAGTAATTAAACTACATGCTACTGAGTACTGAACATGCATCTATAAATAGTAAATACAGTCATACAGATGGATCGTTATGATTACTATACACCTACTTCCACAGAAAATGGAACTCCAGCCAATTGTTTTACATAATATTCACTTTGTAGCTTTGTCTTGCTAGTTTACATTTCGTGCAAACCATTACATCATATTTAGCCTTGACTTAGCCCATTCTCATCACAGAACGTACGGGTCAATTGATTAGGCTGTATTATCTTTATTTATCTCCTCTTCAGCCCACCGTTTGGTCTATTATCTTTAACATTTACGTGCAGAAAAAGCCGTGTGGAGAGTTAACAAATACGCCTTTATTTGACTGTGATTCAGTGTTCTCAATATATATCTTCTTCATACTATTAATGTAGAGACTCTCTGGAAAACAAACGTTGAGACCCTATTTTCTCTTTGCAGTTAGTTAGATACTTTTTCATTCTTCAGAGACCGACCATGGTAGGGAACATGTTCTGATAAGAAGCCGCAAATGTCATTGTCCTCAACAAAAGCATCATCAGAATCTGATACCAGCAAAAGTCACTGAATGAAGTCTGTTTCATCAAGAGGTGGGTATACGGAATTGTATTGGTGTACACAGAAAAGCTTGATAGAATCTAAAGTACAATTTATTTAAAGGCTGATATACAACTGTCTGTAAGTCATTGAGTTACCGTCTCTTGATCAGAAGTTATATCTCTTTGGTTAAAAATTATATATCAAACTGAGTTATCAATGTGACTTGGCTGCACCTAGAAACATATATTAATCACATCCATTGGCTTATGTTTGTTCGATAACAGCATCCAGAGATCAGAAAATGTCATTGACACAGCCATCACAGATTCTTTAGAGGTCGTACAGACCAGCTTTTCATTTACTTATTGTTCTATAGTGACAGTTTATGGTGCGTGAAAGCTAATTTTCTGGCGCAAATGATGGCTCGAAGACACATCTGCACCAACCTCCAAATTCTGACCTCGAATTTAAGCAACCATCAACATCAAATTTTCACCTAAAATGGTAAACTTAACAAACTATTGATTGTCAGTCAGAAGTTGAATATTTAGCTAGTGACTAGGAATTTCTTCGAATTGTTTGAATTTGCTTAGCAGGCCTATTTTTGTGTACAAATCTGGAGAAAATTCTGTAAGTATAAAAAAATAGGATGAAATTTATGTAGTTCTTATGAATACTTAGGGTGCAATAATATGTGTGATCATACTGATCTAATCCAAATTAGAGTAGAGACCAAAGTTTGCTGCTCTCCAATACTGATATAAATAACTTGTATTTTAGTGAAATAGAAGACTAGAGTGCTTTAGCTAGCAATCGTAAACAAGAACACAACTGTAACCTTAAAAGCCAGCCTGTGTCTGCTCCTACCAATATCTTTACAACCATTTGAAAAGTTCAGTTGTTTTTAATATATATTTTGTATTTTAGAAAAAGTTTAATAAAGTAATTTTGTAATCCCTTAACTCATCTATTTAGAATCTAAGTTAGTGATATCTTTTCAGAATTCCCACTATGAGCGAGGGAGGTCACCCCTCAGGATCCACTACCACCAATATTACAAAAATATGTATAGTTTTGTACATGTAATCTAGCGAGATTAAAGATATTCTTATGATTATATCCATTGTAAGCTTATCTTAGTCTCTGTGTGCGTAGATATTCTTTTCCACACCAGATATTATATTTGAATGATATGAGAAGTTTTAGGCTTTTAGCTAATTCGATAAAACATGTGAACAATATAGGGAAAAATAAATGCCCTAATAAAACATGCAAGTGAGAAAAGGGTCAAGTTGTCCATAAACAACGTGAAAAAACAAAAAGCTGTCTATCACTAAAGAAAAAGGGGGAAAAACGACCAAAGTAGGTCACAAATCAAATCCTAAATCAAGATATATTACCTGGGTCCTAGGCACAATCATCTTGGTAAGTTTATGTGTCAGTCATTAAAAGTCATTAAAGAATATCAAAAACCTTTTCTGCTTTTGCAGGTAGTGAAAGATTATTGTTCCAAAAGTATAATCACATTATTATCTGTTTTCCATGAAATTAACAGGTATTTACTGTTGATTTATGTTTGAGTTTACTAGGACATCCTGTTCTTTTGGTTGAAATGTGAAAAGGTTACAAGATAATCTTGCTAAAGTTAAAATCATATAATCTTGGTAATCTACAAATATTGGTGAAATTTCTGCAAGGAGTTACTCTTTTAGAAAAACTTATCCCCACATCAGAAAAACCATTTTATTCAAAATTTTACTTTTAAAATAAACACCTTTAAGATCATCTCATCGTCATGATGTTCAGAATGAATTGATCAAATCTGTTGGCAAATTTACTCTTACCATTTGTGAATTTTTATGAGCATGATCTCTAATTGTCAAGATTCTTCTAGATAAATTTTGTTAATAGTGTTGATAAATCAAAGAGATTTCTAAGAATGATCCTCTTGAAAGTTGAAATATACGAGTTCAGATGCGCTTTGCTCATAAGTGTTTTAGGCCGTTGCTATAAGGAATATTAAAAGTAAAGACGGAAAGTTTAAATTCCGGATAAGACCAAAAATCAAGATTATATACCTCTATTAAGATTTTCGTCCTCAAGTCTAAATAGTCCTCAAGTGTGAATATATTATCTTTTTCAAGTCTTTGTGTTTAATACTACCTATGTTCTTAAATGTAGGATGTTTAGAAAAATAATGTTCCAATATATAAAATGTTTTCATTTTTCTAGGTAACTTTAATTTTATTGAAAACTGTGAACCAATCATTTTTAATAATATATTTTGTAATTGGTTGAATACCATTAATTTATAATTTTATTGATATTTTCTAGATAAAAAGTAATTTTTTAATATGTGTGTTTTATCTAAGCATCTTATATTTAGGAGCGAAAGGAGTATTATCATTGTTTGTTTTGGTGGATGGAAAGTTTGATTGGTTTAATGAAAACTGGTGCAGATGTTGCGTATGTTTGGGAGAATTTGAGTTGAAGGAAGAGTTGGTTGAAATGCCTTCATGCAAACACATATTTCATCTCGATTGTATTCACCTTTGGCTTTATTCTCACACCACTTGCCCTCTCTGTCGCTCCTCTGTCTTAATCTCTTCGACCAAAACCTCTGTCGACGACGACAACAACCAACCAGATTCTCTTGAAACGTCACCGGTTTGACTCATTAACCCCGAAGAAATAAGCAGTTACAAGTTTTGTTAGTCAATAGATCAAATACAAAAATGTAAATCTTAATTTTGCTTGTTCAAGAGATGAACATGTATACCATCACATTACATATTGGTTACATACATAGAAAAGGTTTAAAGTTTTTAAGAGTCAACTCTGTGAAGCCAAAGATGAATAAGTAGACTCCTCTAATCAACCACATCATTTAATCATTCCACCAGCAGCCACGACAAGTTCATCCTTCTAATGCGAGGTCTAATAGATATTTGCACATATGCACCGAGGAACAAAAAGATGTAAAAGCTAATTGGTCTGATTTTTTTTATCTTCCAAAATGTATGTTCTATGACAAGTGAAAGATGGGAATTTCATCACATTATTATTTCATGCGTCTAGTTTACCACATTCCAAACATAACGTTATTGTAAATGTAAGAACATAATGCTAATTCACGCAGTTACTTGAGGAAGAAGTAACCTGACACAATCAGAGCAAATGTGAGGATCCCAGCTGATAAACTTGCCCTTTTTGGTAATTTTCCGGCATCGTTTCTCAACATCATAGCTTCATAAATTGGCAAGCAATTCACCGCTGCAAAACTCGCCAACATCAACTCAAGAACAAGTCTTTCTCCCCATATAAAAAAGCCATAAGTCCCCCAAACAAAGGCAAAGAGGTTTACGATCGCGGCCGCAGTCAAGGGCAAGAACATGGACGAAGGGGGCCCAAAATCAAAGATCTCTTTCTCATATCTCTTTCCCTGTTCATCATCTCCATTGGCTTTGCTGGTGAGGTTGAATCCATGAGTGGATAGGTTTAGGGTTTTAAGAGTGAACTCTATGGAGCCAAAGAAAAATGAAGTGAATCCTCTTATCATCCACATTCTTTGATCGTTCCACCATCCGCCATAAGTTCCTCCTTCTAATACGAAGTCTAGTAGATCTTGCGCATAAGCACCAAAGAACAAAAAGATGTAAAAGCTAATTGGTCTGATTTTTTATCTTCCAAAATGTATGTTCTATGACAAGTGAAAGATGGGAATTTCATCACATTATTATTTCATGCGTCTAGTTTACCACATTCCAAACATAACGTTATTGTAAATGTAAGAACATAATGCTAATTCACGCAGTTACTTGAGGAAGAAGTAACCTGACACAATCAGAGCAAATGTGAGGATCCCAGCTGATAAACTTGCCCTTTTGGTAATTTTCCGGCATCGTTTCTCAACATCATAGCTTCATAAATTGGCAAGCAATTCACCGCTGCAAAACTCGCCAACATCAACTCAAGAACAAGTCTTTCTCCCCATATAAAAGCCATAAGTCCCCAAAAAGAGAGAATATATTGCTTAAGTAGTGTACGGAGCAAGCACTAAGTCCAGAAACAGTAAACCCAACAACAAAAAGTTTGATGCTTATCTTGTGCGCATGCTTCCTTATCCCCTTTTTTAATTTGTTTCTGCATTTAATCCTTGGAGATAGTGACTTACACAAGGCGCTGAAACTTTTAACTAGTCCAGAATATTTTGGCCTCATACATAATATAGCACACTGTGAGATTGGTTCACTTTGCAACCGTTAGTAATTAAACTACATGCTACTGAGTACTGAACATGCATCTATAAATAGTAAATACAGTCATACAGATGGATCGTTATGATTACTATACACCTACTTCCACAGAAAATGGAACTCCAGCCAATTGTTTTACATAATATTCACTTTGTAGCTTTGTCTTGCTAGTTTACATTTCGTGCAAACCATTACATCATATTTAGCCTTGACTTAGCCCATTCTCATCACAGAACGTACGGGTCAATTGATTAGGCTGTATTATCTTTATTTATCTCCTCTTCAGCCCACCGTTTGGTCTATTATCTTTAACATTTACGTGCAGAAAAAGCCGTGTGGAGAGTTAACAAATACGCCTTTATTTGACTGTGATTCAGTGTTCTCAATATATATCTTCTTCATACTATTAATGTAGAGACCTCTCTGGAAAACAAACGTTGAGACCCTATTTTCTCTTTGCAGTTAGTTAGATACTTTTTCATTCTTCAGAGACCGACCATGGTAGGGAACATGTTCTGATAAGAAGCCGCAAATGTCATTGTCCTCAACAAAAGCATCATCAGAATCTGATACCAGCAAAAGTCACTGAATGAAGTCTGTTTCATCAAGAGGTGGGTATACGGAATTGTATTGGTGTACACAGAAAAGCTTGATAGAATCTAAAGTACAATTTATTTAAAGGCTGATATACAACTGTCTGTAAGTCATTGAGTTACCGTCTCTTGATCAGAAGTTATATCTCTTTTGGTTAAAAATTATATATCAAACTGAGTTATCAATGTGACTTGGCTGCACCTAGAAACATATATTAATCACATCCATTGGCTTATGTTTGTTCGATAACAGCATCCAGAGATCAGAAAATGTCATTGACACAGCCATCACAGATTCTTTAGAGGTCGTACAGACCAGCTTTTCATTTACTTATTGTTCTATAGTGACAGTTTATGGTGCGTGAAAGCTAATTTTCTGGCGCAAATGATGGCTCGAAGACACATCTGCACCAACCTCCAAATTCTGACCTCGAATTTAAGCAACCATCAACATCAAATTTTCACCTAAAATGGTAAACTTAACAAACTATTGATTGTCAGTCAGAAGTTGAATATTTAGCTAGTGACTAGGAATTTCTTCGAATTGTTTGAATTTGCTTAGCAGGCCTATTTTTGTGTACAAATCTGGGAAAATTCTGTAAGTATAAAAAATAGGATGAAATTTATGTAGTTCTTATGAATACTTAGGGTGCAATAATATGTGTGATCATACTGATCTAATCCAAATTAGAGTAGAGACCAAAGTTTGCTGCTCTCCAATACTGATATAAATAACTTGTATTTTAGTGAAATAGAAGACTAGAGTGCTTTAGCTAGCAATCGTAAACAAGAACACAACTGTAACCTTAAAAGCCAGCCTGTGTCTGCTCCTACCAATATCTTTACAACCATTTGAAAAGTTCAGTTGTTTTTAATATATATTTTGTATTTTAGAAAAAGTAAAATTAGAATTTTCTGATTTTTTTGTGAATATTAGAGATTTTTTAAAAAAAAAATTATTTGAAACTTATTAGTATTTTTATTAAAATAAATAAAGTTTGAGTACTAAAAAATGCACAGGTTTAAGTGTTTGTGTAGTAGAATAAGAAAAATAATTTGTTGGAATATTAAACTGGGTAGTAAAAAAGTTTGAGTATTAAAAAGTTACATAAAAATTAGTTGGGATATTTTTATGGAATTTTCCCTATATTAAAAGAGCTATAAGGAATATATACCCTTGTATTTATATAACCGAAAAGACTCTTTCTTTCCACCACTTTCTCTTCCTGATGATGTGCTTAAACATGTATTCACATCCCATGTGATATGTGTACAGTTTAAGTTTCTAAAGTCATCATAGCTCACCCCTGTTTTTGAGGATATATATGGAATAAAATCTGTAACCTATAATTAAAAAGGTTGCTATTTGATATATAAACACATGCATTACAATAGTGTACATTTTACTAGAAAAAAACAAATTTAGATACTTTATATCAGAATAGATTCCCAGTCCAAATCCAATATGGCACAGTTACCTGCTTTTGGGTAGATACACACATACACATGATATATCTATATATACTAGACCTCCTTTGTGCCTCCTCAGCTTCCATCAGAACTCTCATTTCTCATTTTTTCTGTTGAGTTTGATTTCTAAGAAACTAAAAGTTATGATTGATCCTCAATCACCAATCTCACCTCACCTATACCCACAAGCAATTCAACTCAAACTTTATCAAGCCTTCATCTTCTCCATTCCTATCTTATTCTCCATCATTCTCTTCCTCTTGTTCTATCTTTTTTACCTTAAGAGAAGAGCCTCTTCTCTCTCCTCTCCTTCTCCAATGACTCTTCCTGTTTCCTCGACCCACCAGCCTTCTCCTCATCTCCCCTCGGTAAGTGTCACAATGTCTCTACAGAAGTACTGAATTATTTACATCAAGAAATAATAGAGCTACGGGCTTGTTGATGCGAGGTTGTTAAAGAGTATTTATATGCCAATAATATGATGTATATCATGTTATATAAAGTTAAACAAAGAACAGTGTTGAGATTGATTGTGTGTTTATATTGCAGGTTTGTTTGTTAGATGTGAAAGTAGATCTGAAAGACAAGCTTCATGCCGTTTTGTTCAGTGAAGAGTTAGGAACAAGAGATTCTTTGTAAGTTACTCTTCTTTCATTCAAATATTGATGAATTTTCTGCAAAGAGTTGCTCTTTTTAAAAACCCATTTTATTCTGTCTGGAACAGAAATCCATTTTATTCAAAATTTGACTTTTAAAAATAAACACCTTTAAAATCGTCTCATCTTCATGATATTCGGAAAGAATTTATCAAATCTTTTGGCAAATTTACTCTTACCATTTGTAAATTTTTATGAGCATGAACTCTAATTGTCAAAGATTCTTCTAGATAATCTGTTAAGAGTGGTGATATACGAATTGAGATGTCTAAGAATGATCCTCTTGAAAGGTGAAAGTTATACGACTTGAGATGCTCTTTGCTCATAAGTGTTTTTAGGCCGTTGCTTAGAGCTAAGGAATATTTAAAGTAAAGACGGAAAGTTTAAATTCCAGATAAAACCAAAATATCAAAAGATTATATGCCTTTATTATCACTAGATTTTTGTCCTCAAGTCTAAATAGTCTTCAAGTGTGAATATATTATACTTTTCAAGTCCCTGTGTTTTTGTATCGTTGGCTATTGTTTGATGGGTTTAATGAAAACTGGTGCAGATGTTGCGTATGTTTGGGAGAATTCGAGTTGAAGGAAGAGTTGGTTGAAATGCCTTCATGCAAACACATATTTCATCTCGATTGTATTCACCTTTGGCTTTATTCTCACACAACTTGTCCTCTCTGTCGCTCCTCTGTCTTCATCTCTTCGACCAAAACCTCTGTCCACGACGACAACGACCAAACAGATTCTCTTCAAACGACTTCACCGGTCTGACTCATTAACCCGAAAGAAATAAGCAGGATACAAATTTTGATAGTCAGTAGATCAATACAAAAATGTAAAACTTAATTTTGCTTGTTCAAGAGATCAACACGTGTACCATCACTTTACATATTGGTTACAATATAGATTCTGCTTGAGGCAGAAGTATTATTGTTGTAAATGATGAACCCTAACGGATGAAGTTACTTGACGAAGAAGTAACTCAAGACAATAAGAACCAGCGTAAGGATCGCAGCCAATAAACAAACACGTTTTGGTAATCCTGCATCATCTTTCCTCAGCATCATAGCCTCATAGATTGGCAAGCAATTCACCACCGCGAAACTCGCCAGCATCAGCTCAAGAACGAGTCCTTCTCTCCAAGCGATCAGACCATACATCTCCCAGACAAAAGCAAAGAGATTCACTATTGCCACAGTGGTAACGGCTAAGAACAACATGGACGAAGAAGGCCCAAAATCGAAGATCTCTTGCTCGTACCGCTTCCTCTGTTCGTTATTGTCGATATCATCCTTCTAATGCGATGTCTAATATATCTTTGCACATATGCACCGAGGAACAAAAAAATGTAAAACTAATACGTCTAATTTTGATCTTCCATACGATTATAGAAAGAGAGAAATTTTATCACATTATTATTTCATGCTTCTAGTTTACCACATTCAAAACATAATGTTATTGTAAATGTAAGTACATAATGCCAATTCACGCAGTTACTTGAGGAAGAAGTAACCTGACACAATCAGAGCAAATGTGAGGATCCCAGCTGATAAACCTACCCTTTTTGGTAATTTTCCGGCATCTTTCCTCAACATCATAGCTTCATAAACCGGCAAGCAATTCACCGCCGCAAAACTCGCCAACATCAACTCAAGACCAAGTCTTTCTCCCCAAATGAAAAGGCCATAAATCCCCCAAACAAAGGCAAAGAGGTTTAAGATTGCGGTCGCAGTCAAGGGCAAGAACATGGACGAAGAGGGCCCAAAATCAAAGATCTCTTTCTCATATCTCTTGCTCTGTTCATCATCTTCATTGGCTTTGCTGGTCAGGTTGAATCCATGAGTGGATAGGTTTAGCGTTTTAAGAGTGAACTCTATGAAGCCGAAGAAAAATGAAGTGAATCCTCTTATCAACCACATTCTCTGATCGTTCCACCATCCGCCATAAGTACCTCCTTCTAATACGAAGTCTAGTAGATCTTGCGCATAAGCACCAAGGAACAAAAAGATGTAGAGCCAAAACCATGGATCTGATGACTTGGGAAAGACGCTAACCCCATATAGGAGGGCAAGTTGGGGCAATAATCCATATACGATGAGAGGTATTGACCAGAACGCCCAAAACGCATATTGACAATATCCCACACCCAATAATAACCCCATTGATTTGATTCCATAGGTAAGGGGACTATATCTTGAGATGGAAACTTCAAGAAGCCCTATAGCCCATCTCTTTTGTTGGCTTACTACATCTATTAGACTTTTAGGGACATCGCCGCAAAATGCTGGTCTTTTGGGACTGCAAAAGACTGATCTCCATCCTTCACAGTGGAGCCTATACCCAGTATAGTAGTCTTCTACTAAAGATCCATATCTAAATCCCATCTGCATTGTTTTAAATGATAAGTTGATTTTAGATAGTATAACAAACTAGAAAATAAACATATTACAAATGTGATGAGACAACTACAATATTGTCTTCGAAAGACCCATGGATCTTAGACAATCTATTATGAAAAGAGTATGATATCTATGTTTCATGTGAATCAAGAATTACTATTAACTACATTTATCTATGAATGTTCTTATAGTGCATAAACACGTCAAACAATTTTTTTTTTTTGAATCACTGTCAAACAATTAGATTAAAAACACTATTTCCAATCAATTAATTAGAATGAACCTTGTTTAGTTTTGACGACTAATTATATTTTTATAACAAATGGAATATAAGATAAGGTCAAGCTAATATGTGAGTTGTGATTTGATCCTACCTTGGATCCCCAATTGGTTTTGTACTCGTAGTTGCATCCTGCTACATGATGTGCCAATTTTAAAACATCTTTCGCCTCGATGGATTTATCCGCAATCCGATTAGGGTTAAGTTCATCTATCTCAGCCAAAATCATATTAGATGGAGGCCCATAGAAAACCCGTCGGTTGAAGAAACAGCCAGTTCCCACGTGATTCGGTCCCATAAGCCCATCAAACCCAATCATATTGATGTCGAAGAGACGTTTGTACTCGCATGCATAGATATCATTCTTGCTTACTCCTTGAAACTTTTGAGGAAACTGCACGAAACCTAAACCGGATTTGATTTTAGGGTCAGTTAAATAGCACAGGGCACGAACCGGGGTTGTAGGATCGTTCGAGTACATGTCACAGTCTAGTGTTAGAATGACCGGTGAATTTGTCATCACCCCAGACACTCGTAGCTACAATGAAAAGAAAACATTGACTTAACTACGATTAAACCAAAATGCTGGCTAGTTAAATCAAATTGAAAACCAGCTAAAAGGTAGGGTTTATAGGTGATACCAAGGTATTAAGAGCACCGGCTTTGAAATGATGTGGTGAAGCTTTACTCTTCTCTCGTGAGACATATATTAGGTTTGGCATTATATATTTTCCGGAATCGTCCATGTCTGTCTCGCTATTTTGCAGCACCTGCTCTCAGATTAATTAATTTAGATCTGTTATATAAGGAATGTGCTGTTTTAGAGATTTCTATAAACAAAATACCATATAGCAAATTATTATTCAGATATAGTAATGAGCGTTGATTTTTCTAAACTATTGATAATTTCAATACCTGAACAATGGTGGGATGTTCTTGACGAGTGAATTTGTGGGTCCACAAATCAAATACTCCACGAAATTGATCGCATGTGATATACTCAGTCTCAACCTTACCACTATCAACCACATGTTCTACTCTGCTCTTCATATCTTCGTACATCATCTACTCCACCACACGATAATTACATATATACCTGTTTGTTAGTATACGATAATTCCATATACCTATATATTTGTTAATATATAACTTAAAGTTTTTGTCTCATATGATTTTCTCAATCAGTATTTATTTCTTGTGAAAAAACTAGAGTTGTACGTATAATACACTGTCCTATTATGTTAGAGATACATATCATCGGTTGATAATACTTATATATATGTAGAAATCCTATATTTTAAAAGAAAGTATTAGCAAGTCATATCGTTTTGAAGAAAGTATTTAGGTTACAAGTGCGAGTCTTAATCTTATCGTTTAGGAGAAATCATGTTTTTCAAAAAGTTTAGGAGAAATCATCAATGTTGTTTAGCACCAAAAAATTGTTCAACAAAAAAAAAAATCATCAATGTCAAAAACAATTAATAAATGAATAAAGGTGATGTCGTAGTTACCCAAAATCTTGGGAACATAACCATTATCGTCGAGTAGATACGATAAGGACTCATAAGGTTGTGAAGGATTGACCCTTCTACACAAGTTGCACAACAATCAACAATGACTCCTTTATTTTACAAATACAGTCAAATTTGTTTTGCCTGTTCCCACTTATTGTACTTCTGCTTGTCTTTGACGAAATTTACTACGTTCTGATTTTTCTTCTGTTAAAACTTAAAAGGCATGTTATACTTATTCCATAACTAACTAAAATTAAAAACAATTTGTAAATTTGATGAGAGATTACTAAATGAAGAAACAACGTTAATTACTATTAATTGACTAAGTGTAACAATCACTGCAACGGTCTTGCAGGATTTAATCATTTTTATTAAATGTTAGTACAAGAGCTAAGAATTATAACTAAAAATTATGTTGTTTTTTGCTTAACTAAGGATTATGTTTTGATCTATACGTCTATGCACTTCTCAAAATAGAAATTAAAAAAAAATTCTGGTATGTGATTTTGATATAATACATACCTTAAAGATTATCAGCTTATGATATAATACATACCTTAAGATTATCAGCTTCGTTGTTCCAAGTATGTGACTTCGATGAAAAATAGACTTCTGGAGATCGATCTTGAATATTGTTATTCTTGCAATATGGCAGCCAATGCTTAGAGAACTTGGCAACTTCCATCAAAGCAAACAAGGTCAAAAACGATCCTCCATCGTCCGAAACATAGACCGAGATCTTATCGGACGGATAATCGTAGGCCATCGCAGATAAAGCAGTGTTGACCACCATCATAGGAGGCTCCTTGTACGGATCAGCCGTGCATATAAACACATCCAACTTCGGAAAGTCCTCTTTCGGTTTAGCTGCATATATCTCAGGGTTCTCGGACCGATGAACCGGGTTGAACCGGAGGGAAGCTGAGGTGGCCCACATGAAAGCGAGAATGACATCGGAGAGTAGAAAAAGAGATGTTATAAGGGTTGTGTTTGATGTGAGAAGTGAGTTTACATGATGGTACATGAGGGCTAGGATGCCACACGTGTGAATTACGGTGTATATTCTGTATGGAATGGTGCGCCGGCACGGATGACACGTGTGGAGGGTTGTGCCGCCGATCAAATGATTTCTATTATGAGCTTCCATCGTTTAAATCTCTCTCTCTCTCTCTCTCTCTTTTTGTTTGTTATAGACGCAAATAGTTTTGGAGAAGATTGGTAAGTAGAACAAGGCTCACCACTAAAATATTATTTATAGGCGAGTCTCTTTGAAGAAAGAGTTGGTGTTTTACACCACATTTTGTAAGATTTTATTATATATGTATGCAAATTAAAGTTAAGTTTATAAAATGAATTATCACATCTATGCAACTTAAACATAATATTTAGTCCCTTCAGTAGGATATTAATGAGCTTCAATAAGTTTAACCATTAAAATGTTTAAGCTACTAGCTACGATTTAATAAAATGTACTCAAATAATTTATAATCGTTGTTTATTTATTTTTCAAAAATGATTTCCCAAGAAGGTTATTGTAAAATTAATAGAAACCTTATGATCATCGATTTGATAGTGTTTGGTGTATGTCTTGAAATCATGTATATTGGCTGATTTCTTTTAAAAGAGTGAATTATTTATTGAGTTTGGAATGGGAAAAAATATTATACAAATTTCCCTATATATTGGAAAAAAGGAGAAAATATCACATGGATGATTCGATGAAGGTATGGGAGAAAAGGAGAAAATATTCACAAATCTCGGCGAGAGAGAGAGAGGATGAAAGAATACAAACAATAGATAACGCCATCACCTTCACTATCTAACACCTAGCGATATCGTATTATGTCCAGTTCCACAACTCTCCCACATGCTTGTATATACAGTAGTATACTACAGTATAAGAGATTCGTATAGGTGGGTATATTTTGTACAAAAAGGCAGCCACAAACTGAAAATAAAAAAACGAGGAAGAGTTTTTTTAAACCAAACTATTTTTGACCAAACAGTGAGAGAAAAACATTCTATGTTGTTTCCAAGTTTCTTTGGAAGAGATGAATCTGATCTTGTTACTATATATACAAACTAATGAAACTCTAAAGTACACAAAACCAATAAACCTCCCAAAATTATTTTGGACTTAATTTGGATATAGTAATCCAAACAACTGAGATTTATGGTTTCAAAGTTTGTATCATTCTATCAAGCTTTTCTTTTTCACTGTGTCATTGTTCTTCAGAAAGCTTTTGCTTCTGTGCACGAGTATTAGTAACAGATTCCATACCAACGAAAAAATAGAAGAAAACGTGTTTGAAGTTTTAATTTGACAACATATATGTACATCATCGACTGTTTTAACCCTTACATGAAAAATAACAAAATAAAGACCCAAAAAAACTAAGAAGCACAAATAGGAAAAGAGGCTTACATAATTCGCAATCTTATTTTTCTTCTTCTCTGTTCGTTACATCTTCGCATATATTACACACAAAAAGAATTAAACTTACAGAAGCCTACCCCATAGAAGAAAACTCTCTGCCCTTCTCCACAAGAAGCTCCCCCCAAAAAAAACGAGCCATTTTTCAACCTTTTACTTTTCTTGCGACAAGAAGTGGTTTCCTGTTTACGCCACTTTTTGATCTCTCTCTCGCGAGAAAACACAGACATAACAAGATAAGGAGACAGAGAGAGTAGAGAACTTAATTGGAATGATTCTCTGTTTTGGAGACTGTTGTTGTTAACGCTGTGTCAACTTCCGTTAACAGTTTCCTGAGTTGGTTCCCGGGAGTCATTTTCTTCACTTCCTCTTTTGACCATATGAATATTCTCTTCACCATGTTGCAGAACTCACTGTAACCACAATAAACAGATATGAGTGTCTTTTTTTTTGTTGGTAGTGAATCTATTGAATTAAAAAAGAGGGTTGTCACTTACGGCCATGGATCATCACCGACAAGCATCATATCTCCCTCATCATCTGTGAACACTATTTCCCATTGATTCCGACTCTTTAGTTCGCCTTCTATGTCAAACAGCTTCTCAAGGTCGTCTATAAGCTCAATGTACCCATTTAGTACTGTTAAATCCACAGCCCTTCCCACCGGTACGCCTTGCATTTGCACCTGTGTACATATAAATATCTAGATTATGTAAAAAAGAAGATGTATGTGCTTTTATGTGCATAAAAAGTGTTCATTACATACCTTGGTACGGCTTCTTGTAGAACTGAATTCCTTGCTTTGGACCTCTTTTGATGATGCCTGCGCAGGTTCTTTCTTTAACTCCTCTGACAATTTTGAAACCTCGGATTTTGGGTCTGAGTTGCTGTCTGGAGTTGGTTTGTTTATGTTTATTGGTCGCGTTAGTGCAGTTTTATCCTCGGAAGCGGGTATAGAGGAACTCAACAGATCAATTCCAAATAATCTACAGCTAGCGGTGGTCTCTGGTTTCTTCTGCTCGACTGGGAAAACCATTTGGTTGTTCAGTGTTGCAGAGTAAGGGCTGATTGGCCAATCAGACTTCTTAGCATCCTCCGTCGCATCACGATAACATTGCTGAGGAGAATTCCTCTGTGAGGTGATGCACGATTGTGCAAACTCATGAGATTGCGCCAATGCAGAACTCCAAAGGTTTGAAGCTGTTTTGCCTACATCTAAAGACATAATGTGTGAGTTAGATATGTAGCTAGGAAGCTTCAGAGCTACGTAACTGCAAGGGAAAACTGACGGTTAGATTGTGCCTTACCAAGTGCAGATACTTCACTAACAATGCGGGGCCTTTTGTTCTTTGGCATAACTGAGTGAGTAACATTTTCTGAAGTTACAAACGGCTCGATCTCCCATGGTGAAACCTTATCCGGTCTTGAAATCGATGCAGGCTCATCCCAGTGAACCTACACAAGAATGTAGCAGACTGGTTGAGTTTTTTTCGCTTTAGAAACATTTAAAGAAGCATGTGTAAAAGAGGAAAGAGTTTTACTTCTAGGCGTCGCCAATTTGAGTCTTTCCAGTGAGTGGAGCAGTCTTTAACACCAACAACCGTGCCAGAATATCTTTGTAAAGAAATATATTTGTTTAGAGAACAGCTTTTGCAGGGCACAAAACAAAGAAAAAAAAAATTTAGACTACCTTCTTTCAGGGGAATCCTCTCCCTCAAACCTCATCTTAAATCGCATCCCTACAGAAAACTTATTGTTCATTGCTTCCAGATATTTGTTCAAGCTAATGATGAATTGGCTTGTCCTGCTCAAACCAAGCCTAAATCAATAAGCAGAGTCTCGAAGAAACTCTTTCAAGATGTTCAATGTAGAGTAATAATTGTATACCTTGGTTTATAGTATACGGTGAACATTGATCGGGTTTGAGTAGCATGACATGCAGTAGCAAGCACTCCTAGATGCATGCTATGACTTGATATGACGGATGAAGGCATATTGGTCTGTTGACGATTAGCACGTCTGACTCCAACCCGCAACTCTCCATTCTCCCCTCTGGACAATATAACACATTTAGGAAAATTTAAAATTCAAAATCCACATTTGGAAAAGCAAAAGATACATAGCAGTGTGAAGTTATACCTCAGGAACACAAAGGTGTCCCCAGCTACCAATCTCTTTGCTGTAACAAAGGTGCTCCACCCTGTCGTCAAAAGATGTCTCCGTGGTTGACCTGTATAACAGGTTTCAAGTAAAACAAGATCAGTAATAACAAAACCTTGTTTGCCACATGAGCGTATCTTGTGGATATGGCTTTAATGAAATCTCATCATTTTCATTTTAACTTTTTCATAGTAACTGATTCATCACCTCTAAAAATATGTTTGAATTTCCACTGATAGCCGTGCACATCTTCGGCTACTAACTCCTGGGTCGGAGTTTGCTGAGTCATATCCTAAAGGAAGACAACAAATGAGATCGACGTTGCAATGCTGAAATCTAAGTCCAATGGTGAAGCCATGTGAAGCCCGAAACTAAACACAAAGAGTTTCCTAATTACCAGCGGGGGAAGGCACTCGGTCGCATGTTTCCTAAGAACAGAGAAGCCACCATGCGTGCTTGTATCAGACGCAGTCAAAACCTTGCTGAAAGAGTGAACCTTTGGCCTTTGCGACTCAGGAGGAGAAGGATCAGGACTCATAGGTTCATCAACCTGATGCAGTTTATAAAATCAGCAACTCATTGGATGTGATAGAGAAAGCTGAAACAACTTAAAAGAAATCAAAAGTGAATGAGTCACTCACAGTTCCTTCAGGCATCAACATGATCTGGGCATATACCTCATCCGTATCTTTCTCCGCCTAACAAAACCAATCGATTAGGATTCAAAAACTTCCATCAAGTCAAACAAGATCAGAAAAGCTTGTAAGGTTCATCTATATCATTGTTGACTAAAGGTAATTTCCAAGAAGATCTAAGTCAACTCAAAAAAGGCCCCAACACATATTCAACACAAGGGCTAATCAATCAATCTGTACTTATATTACTTTACTTGGTCAACTGAATCTGATGTGTAATCAATCTGATGTGTAATCAGACGCTAAAGAGAAGCGTGATGAAGAAAAAACAAACCTGAAGACGAACGTCCATAACTCTGCAAAGAATCTTGGGAGGAAGATTGAATAGCGGTTTCGTCGGTTTCACCGCATTCAAATCCTGTTGCGTTGACGCTTCCAGCTGAAAACAAATCCAAAAATCAATCAAAAAATCAAAATCGCCAATCAGATTCAAACTTTTTCTAAAAATCCGAAGCTTACTTGTTCCATGTGACCTTGAGGAAAGTAGAACACTCTTTCCTCAGCTTGAGGTACATCCACCACTGGTCCCGCGCATAGCTTCCACAGCTCTCCGTACATATGCTCTCCTGTTGTTTTTAACCGCCAATTTCTCAGCAAACCTCCCCGGGAAAAATCGAAAAATCGAGAGTAAAAAAAACAACATACCTGTCGTCGTCATTAGTTCTAGCTTTACTTAAACCGCCGCCGCCGCCGTAAAAAACTCCAAATCCAAATTTAAGCTTCTCTCAATACACTCACACACTCTTCTTCTTCTTCTCTATCCGATCAACGAGGGAAGTTTGATAGATTATATTTTTCCCTGCTTAAATGCGAATTTAATTGTTAAGAGCCTTGGATTAGGTTCTCTCTCTTCTCCTTGTGCATGTAAACGATGGCGAGATCTGAATCCGTAACGCAAAACCAAATCAATCAACTCTTTGTAACTGTAAATCTCTTTCTCTCCCGCTAAGCCCCCCCCCCCGGTTTAATCGCCTTCCTTCCCTTTTGTACCAAACAACGCCGTTACGGAGAATAAAAGGAATCTTTTCGGTCGCTCAAGAACCCCGTTTAGGAAGCGCGTCTTATGTTTCGAGTTTTTACGACTCACACCTTCCTTGCTGCCTGCCTTTTTATCCCCGTTTTCTCCTCTGTCTCTCCCTACCTACAAAAAAAAAACAATTCTTTTTTTTTATTTCATTTTAATAATGTTTTAAACTTTTGGATTCTTTTTTCATTAGAATATTAGTTATATTGTGTGTATAAACCAACTGGAAATCTGTGTATAAGATGGTAACATGTAAACTTATTAGTTATTTGTTTAGTACTACATATATTCAGTATTCTTTTTTGTACTAGACCGTTGATAAAAATACTCTCTGTATTTCACAAAAATACATATTCTAGGTTTTTCACACATATTAATAAAACACATAATAAATGTATAATTTTTTTGTACTGATCTTTTTCCCATAATTTTAAACCAATAAGAATCCAATAAATGCAATTAAGTTTTTTGAAATTTGCAATTAATCATTAAAATTTGATAAAATATGTTTTGAAAATACAAAATATGTATCTTTTATAAACAATTTTTTTATTTCATTTTAATAATGTTTTAAACTTTTGGATTCTTTTTCATTAGAATATTAGTTATATTGTGTGTATAAACCAACTGGAAATCTGTGTATAAGATGGTAACATGTAAACTTATTAGTTATTTGTTTAGTACTACATATATTCAGTATTCTTTTTTGTACTAGACCGTTGATAAAAATACTCTCTGTATTTCACAAAAATACATATTCTAGGTTTTTCACACATATTAATAAAACACATAATAAATGTATAATTTTTTGTCTGATCTTTTTCCCATAATTTTAAACCAATAAGAATCCAATAAATGCAATTAAGTTTTTTGAAATTTGCAATTAATCATTAAAATTTGATAAAATATGTTTTGAAAATACAAAATATGTATCTTTTATAAACAATTTTTTTTCTAAAATATGTAACTTTGTGAAATAGAGGGAGTAATTTACAATAAGTATTTATCTTCAAAAAAAGTTTGGTGACAATATTCATCCTATCTATTTTCAAAAAAAAATATATCAATTTGACTTCTTAATTTTTCAAAATGTTTTCATTTTTCTAACCAAAATAAAGGGTAAATTCTTCAATAAAACACTCTTCTAAAAGTTTTTTTCATAATCACTTTAGTAAGTAACTAAAGCAGACTTTATAGGTTTATAATTATACCTACTTTTCTGAACGTACTAAACAATTTCCGGTCGTGGATGAAGAATATTAATTACTGGATAAGTCATTAATGTGTTGTTGGCTTTTAGAGGCTGGTACGGAGCGTGCAGGCGCGTGTCCGTGCCGTTACGGTAACAAAAGTCGATCAGGACAAAGAGTTTTTAACCCGTCGCCGTTAAGATTCCGTCACTTTCGCCGTCTGCTCCGTCGTCGTTAAACCCCTTACTTTAGATAAATTATGTTTATGCCACTAAGGTGGGACCAACATAAAGCATGTGGGAAGTGTTTGGTCTCTTTTTTTTTTTACGGTTTAACCAAATTACCCGCCACACTGGTTTACGCGCGTAATTTCCCTTATCATATTTTAATATTTTATAATCAATTTAATTTTTTATTGTTAATATAATGGTATTTTAAACAATATTTTCATTTTTCACATATGTTCGATCATTGACATGGTAAGAGTGGTGACATTAACTGTGGACAATTCCTTTGTTTTAAAAAGTTGTTATGGACAATAGATATGATGTACTAGGTGATGTAACATTAGACGATTAACTACCATTTAACTCCACTGTCTAATCAATAACTATGGATAATTCTTTTGTTTAAAAAATAGCTATGGACAATAAATATGATGTATTAGATGATGTAACTTGTAAGGGTAATTAGCCGATCAAAGAATCACCAAATGAAACAATCTTTTTTTTTGTCTGGATTAATTGCTGAGAAATTTGATCTAATAACAAAAAAACTATATTTCATCAACTAACCATATAATCTTCTCTCTCTATCCTCTTACTAAAAATCTAATATATATTTTTCAATATAATCATTTATCAAATTAACCCTTAATTGTTTCTTCAAGTGTTTCATATTGTAATCTCAACATAATATCTGTCAGATAACTTTATTTTCCAAACACTTGCACCATCTATTGTATTGACATTAGATGATTAACTACCATCTAACTCCACTGTCAATCCAATAACTATGGACAGTTCTTTTGTTTTTTAAAATAGGTATGGACAATATATATGATGTATTAGATGATGTAAGGGTAATCAGCCAGTGTAAGAATCACCTAAATGAATCCATAAATAGTTTTTCTATATTTTCTTTGTACCCACCAATTGTTTTCTTTGGAATAGTTGTATATTCAAGTGATTTATATATTGTAAACTAAATAAAATATTTGGCAGATAACTTTATTTTTCGAACACTTGCACCTTTTCTAGTATTTTATAATTGTATTGAATGGATTTTTTGTATTAGTATAACTAAATGTTCTTTAAATGATCAATAATTTTTAATTTTCCAACAAAAACTAATATTGATGTGGTCATTCATTTGACGATGAATAATGCCAAACCATATATAATAAGATCAAAATGAGAAAGATGAAAAGTCTATACTCCACAGTCCATCTTTTAATTCACCAATAAAAATTACTTACTTTATTGTTTAGTTCTGTTTTTTGTTGTGTTTAAAATATAGTTAAAAATGGCAGAAAACGTCACCTATGACGTTATTTTGACAACTTCTGCTCCCTTTAAGGATATAAATAAACAAGATGCCTTCAAACCCACCACCACCATCTCCGGATTTTCTCTTTCTCATTTTAGACTATTTTTATTCTATATTTTTAATATTAACTTGGTATCTTGTCCCCGTATATGCTTAGAGCTTGTTCAAACGAATCTCAAATATTAGTAAGCAAATGTAAAAAAAAATATTAACAGATTTCCTCTGTCCTCTTAAGAAATCGCACATTATAATATAACTCCCATAGTTTTGGTCTCAGATGAGCTCAATTCATTTACTGAGTTATGGTTCGACTTTGGTAGTATTACAGATTTATAGGATGTCCATCGTTCATCTATTTGTATGAATTTGTTTCGGTTTTAACCCCATAGTAAACCGGTATAGTTTATCTTCAGTATAGTACTATCGTGCATTATTCAAATTAAGCATTGACGATTTGTAGAGGTTTTAGTGAATGACTTCTTTATTTTGACGATTTAATTTGCATATCTCGGGTAATAAGAAGTACATATCATTGTTGTTTTTTTTTATTTGTCTTCGAAATCATTGGCATTGACTTGGTGATTCCTCAGTAAGAAGTTAATTTCTGGAATAACAAGTCATTGAATCTCCTAGGATAAAAAGGGTAAGATTCCATATACCTCTTTGATGCTTTCAACTCTATTAAAGAAAAAAAAAACAAGTAGCAGAAAACGACTGGTGTTTCCTCACAGAGAGCTGGAAACATGGAATATGCTCAAAGGAAGAGTTCCATCCTAATTTGAGAATCAGGGAACACCGGAGCAGGAACAAAAAAAAGAAATGGCTTTTTAGATCTATAATTTAGCATGTATTATAAATGTTTGATTATTTTGCTACAGTTTGTTACTTTATGTGTTCAATATGCATTGTTAATTATTATGATATATCTAATTGCATGGTGAAGTTATGTGATAACGATTTTTTATTTACAAAATTACTAAACTTTTTAAAGGACGTAAATATGGTTTAAAATTCTGTATTCACCATTCACAAGATTAATAAATAAAACACAGATAAAGTGTATATATCTAAATTGTGATTAATTATTATTTTGGTCTCGATCGAGTTCATCGCAAAAATCATCCAATTCATAGCTATACGTGTGTCTGGGAGATCGTTGATTTGAATGAGAGTTGTTCTCTGGCAGAAGGCGTCCCTCCCTTTGGGAGCTCTATGAAAAGTAGAGAGTTACAAGTTTCTCTGTATATGGATTAGGTGCCCACGTGTATAATTATTACATTATTCACCGTTTGTAACAACCATCTATATATAGATAAGATTACCAAAAAGAAAAATTTATATAGATAAGATTACCAAAAAGAAAAATTTATATAGATAAGATTACCAAAAAGAAAAATTTATATAGATAAGATTACCAAAAAGAAAAATTTATATAGATAAGATTACCAAAAAGAAAAATTTATATAGATAAGATTACCAAAAAGAAAAATTTATATAGATAAGACACATTTTGATCGAGCTTAGCATGAAGCATGATGTCAATCTATTATTATCACAAAACAAAACTTAGAAAATCTTTTGTATATTAGAAATTTAACAAATTAGTTATATATGTCTTACAAGTGGCCACGCAACATGAAAGGTATAGTAGGTTTAATACGTACCCAAAGAGGACGATAGTGGGGAGGGTAATTAGGTTTAAACTTCAATAAATAAGTTGGCTTTATAATCCGCAATAAAATTAAAATTCTATTATTATTTTTCGGCATAAAATTAAAATTCTATTATTATTTTTCGGCATAAAATTAAAATTCTATTATTATTTTTCGGCATAAAATTAAAATTCTATTATTATTTTTCGGCATAAAATTAAAATTCTATTATTATTTTTCGGCATAAAATTAAAATTCTATTATTATTTTTCGGCATAAAATTAAAATTCTATTATTATTTTTCGGCATAAAATTAAAATTCTATTATACTCCGATCATGAAAATTAAAATGGTACAAAAAGGAGAGAAATTACCAATCAACGTATGGTTTTGTGTGAATGATTGTCTTTACACTAGTCATTATTGCGCCACAATGGTTAGAAATAGAATTTTGTATAAGTAGCTTTATTGCTTGACACCTGTTATTTTGTATAATGGAGAGTACTTTATATTATGTAGATGCTCGTGTGTGTGTTTATTTCTTATACTACTAATGTATTTGATCAAAGTGACCCTTAGCACCCTCTTAAGGGCCAAGAGTCACATTTCGCATTATTAGATTATTAAAATCTTACTTAATTTTGATATTGAAATTGTAGTTGATCAAGTAATCTTCCCATTAAATGTTTAGCAATTTATTTTTTTATTTGAATCAAATGTTTAGTAGTAATAAACGAGGATTCTAAGATGCGCGTATAGAAAACCGGAATAAGATATAAACAATGAGCTAATAAGTTTTATACGTGTGAACAACACTGAACCGATAGCTATGTCTATATAGTTAAATACTTAAATCAAATGTTCCGAAATATGCGATAATTTACGAGTTAAATACATTGTTTTTCTGTACACGTTAGCGGAACATGGAAATAATTTTGAATTAGGATTTTAAAACTCAGCACATAAATGTAATGAAAAAAATTCAAATAAAAGGAATAAAGAGAGGAAATAGCAAAAGATACATAGTACTATGATTGGCTGGACAAAGATAGAGTTTGAGCACCCATGTGGAGACCAACTATATGAATGTTTCATGGCCTAATAAAATTGATTTATATGTTAGCATCAATTTAATTATATATTTAATTAATAGTTACTAAACTTTAATTATCTAATATATATTAATTATTTCATAATATGTAAGAATATTTAATACATAAAATAATTTATATATATAATGTTGATTCTCATGTCCGGATCTTAACCTAGTTTTGGTAGTATTACAGATTTATAGGATGTCCATCGTTCATCTATTTGTATGAATTTGTTTCGGTTTTAACCCCATAGTAAACCGGTATAGTTTATCTTCAGTATAGTACTATCGTGCATTATTCAAATTAAGCATTGACGATTTGTAGAGGTTTTAGTGAATGACTTCTTTATTTTGACGATTTAATTTGCATATCTCGGGTAATAAGAAGTACATATCATTGTTGTTTTTTTTTATTTGTCTTCGAAATCATTGGCATTGACTTGGTGATTCCTCAGTAAGAAGTTAATTTCTGGAATAACAAGTCATTGAATCTCCTAGGATAAAAAGGGTAAGATTCCATATACCTCTTTGATGCTTTCAACTCTATTAAAGAAAAAAAAAACAAGTAGCAGAAAACGACTGGTGTTTCCTCACAGAGAGCTGGAAACATGGAATATGCTCAAAGGAAGAGTTCCATCCTAATTTGAGAATCAGGGAACACCGGAGCAGGAACAAAAAAAAGAAATGGCTTTTTAGATCTATAATTTAGCATGTATTATAAATGTTTGATTATTTTGCTACAGTTTGTTACTTTATGTGTTCAATATGCATTGTTAATTATTATGATATATCTAATTGCATGGTGAAGTTATGTGATAACGATTTTTTATTTACAAAATTACTAAACTTTTTAAAGGACGTAAATATGGTTTAAAATTCTGTATTCACCATTCACAAGATTAATAAATAAAACACAGATAAAGTGTATATATCTAAATTGTGATTAATTATTATTTTGGTCTCGATCGAGTTCATCGCAAAAATCATCCAATTCATAGCTATACGTGTGTCTGGGAGATCGTTGATTTGAATGAGAGTTGTTCTCTGGCAGAAGGCGTCCCTCCCTTTGGGAGCTCTATGAAAAGTAGAGAGTTACAAGTTTCTCTGTATATGGAGTTACAAGTTTCTCTGTATATGGATTAGGTGCCCACGTGTATAATTATTACATTATTCACCGTTTGTAACAACCATCTATATATAGATAAGATTACCAAAAAAGAAAAATTTATATAGATAAGACACATTTTTGATCGAGCTTAGCATGAAGCATGATGTCAATCTATTATTATCACAAAACAAAACTTAGAAAATCTTTTGTATATTAGAAATTTAACAAATTAGTTATATATGTCTTACAAGTGGCCACGCAACATGAAAGGTATAGTAGGTTTAATACGTACCCAAAGAGGACGATAGTGGGGAGGGTAATTAGGTTTAAACTTCAATAAATAAGTTGGCTTTATAATCCGCAATAAAATTAAAATTCTATTATTATTTTTTCGGCATAAAATTAAAATTCTATTATACTCCGATCATGAAAATTAAAATGGTACAAAAAGGAGAGAAATTACCAATCAACGTATGGTTTTGTGTGAATGATTGTCTTTACACTAGTCATTATTGCGCCACAATGGTTAGAAATAGAATTTTGTATAAGTAGCTTTATTGCTTGACACCTGTTATTTTGTATAATGGAGAGTACTTTATATTATGTAGATGCTCGTGTGTGTGTTTATTTCTTATACTACTAATGTATTTGATCAAAGTGACCCTTAGCACCCTCTTAAGGGCCAAGAGTCACATTTCGCATTATTAGATTATTAAAATCTTACTTAATTTTGATATTGAAATTGTAGTTGATCAAGTAATCTTCCCATTAAATGTTTAGCAATTTATTTTTTTATTTGAATCAAATGTTTAGTAGTAATAAACGAGGATTCTAAGATGCGCGTATAGAAAACCGGAATAAGATATAAACAATGAGCTAATAAGTTTTATACGTGTGAACAACACTGAACCGATAGCTATGTCTATATAGTTAAATACTTAAATCAAATGTTCCGAAATATGCGATAATTTACGAGTTAAATACATTGTTTTTCTGTACACGTTAGCGGAACATGGAAATAATTTTGAATTAGGATTTTAAAACTCAGCACATAAATGTAATGAAAAAAATTCAAATAAAAGGAATAAAGAGAGGAAATAGCAAAAGATACATAGTACTATGATTGGCTGGACAAAGATAGAGTTTGAGCACCCATGTGGAGACCAACTATATGAATGTTTCATGGCCTAATATATATATTATTTTATATTTTTGACATCAAGTGTCATGGCCTAATATATATCTACACATTTATTGTTATTATATAGTATATGGTACACTCTAATCGCAATTTAGTTCATGTTGCATGCCTACTATGAAATGAATGACAAATAATGAATGATATAACAATTTACATGAAATTTAAGTTGACCACTCAGTTTTTACTTTTATAAAATAAATTCGAGGGATTGTTCTCTGATTTTATAGTGTTTCAAAAAAAAAAAGGTTCTCTCTTTTTAAAATTTATAAAACAGCATGTAGATTGGGGATTGTTCTCTATTTTCCGTGTTCCCAAACTTTGGTCTTTTCATCAGAAAAGAAACATCTTATAATTTGACCAAAAAAAGAAACATCTTGTTTTACCCAAAAAAAAACATCTTATAATGGATAAATATCGTCCTCTGAGGCATATATACATACCAGTGCCACATATCAAATAGCTTATATATAAAAAAATAGGTCTAGATACACCAGCTAGCCAGATATCTATGTTCCCAGGAAGGATTCATAGTTTTAATATGGATTTTAAGAAGATATATAGGGGGTTAATACTTGAATTACCTCTTTCACTCATTTTGTCTTTTTTTAATCGGATTTTATGTTATTACATCAATAAATCAAGTCATCAGGTCAGACAATTACTGGCTAGTGTTTAAAAAGGAAAAAAAAACACTTACGTGTAAAAATTTAGAAAATGCTAGAAACTGAAGAAGCTTTTCCACTTGGATTCCGCGTGAAAGCTTCCGAATGAAATTTATTATTGGGAATAACCATCCGCTGTAAAAATATATTACCGTTTGTTATATTTAATGTGGCATAAAGTAAATAAATTATATATTTTATAGCCAAACTCAATCACCAACTGGTGAAAAAGTATTGCAAATCGAAAAGCGAGGGACCACTATTTTTATATTGATTCAAGCAAGCCGGATAAATAAACATATAGAGAGAAATGTTATTGGTCGTCGCTGTTATTATATTTATATTTAGTAAACTAATCATTATATTGATTATTGGACGGACTACAATACAAAAACTCCCGGAATAAGTGGGATCTTCGTTCCTCACGTTTCCCCCAAATGATGTTGACTTTATTTGACTTACTCTATGAGATTCTTCCTAGCCGTAGGATCTTTTAAGTAGTCTTTTCAGTCCGTCAGATTCGGAGATCCAAATCTTGGAATCCCATCGTCTTGGATCTATTCGCAATTATACAACGCCATTGTACATGCCACCATCATTTTTATTGATTTAACAGTTTTAGTTTTTTTTTTTAAAAAAAATTGTTTGTATTTGGATCTCAAATCTCATTAACAAGACAACTAGAACTAAACAAAATTATTTATAACAATTCATCCATTTGACATTTTGACGTTTTTTCTCAAATTTTGTTTTGCACCAAACGGAAATAGCAATAAGATATCACAAATCAAAGTTAAACATACAATATATATATATGTATGAACTTTTCTATTTATGATTGTGATGAATCTAAATTTGTGAAACTATATTGTAGCAGGCTAAATGATTCAGAAGAATTTAAAAAAAAAAATCAAAAGAATTGATCAACCACAATTATAAGTATAATTACTGAGAGATAAAACAATATCTAGTTTTTCGTTTTGCTGAATAGAACTATATAAATTCTAGAGAAAATAAAGTTTTTCGGTTTTCCAATTATTAACAATATAAATAACTCTCTATTCCTAATCCTAAGGCTACAAGACTTGAATAGCAAGGTAGAGTTATAAATAACCTAACCGTAACAACTCCTACACTAACTAAGAGAGCAAAGTAATGAAAATCATGAGGCTGCTACTTAGCAGTATCATGACCCAACCGCTATCTGGCCATATCTGTCGCGCTTTATCCATGAAAGAGCAAACGAATCGTTGCTACAACCACGAAGAAAAGACTTAGAAACAGAACTCCAAGCCCTTTGCTCTCTAGATTTGCTTGCTCTCTCTCAATCTTCTCCGTATCCAATCTGATATGAAGAAACAAGAAGACAAATGCTGTCGTCAACTATAAAAACACATCTCAAATGCAAAAGAAATAAATAAAAAGAATACTCACGTCAGTGCAATGTTTCCTCTGGCCAAGGACTCTACACGTGAAACTACAAGAGTTTTCCATAGCTCTAGGTCTCTAAGCTCCTTGTCCTGTTATAAGTATTATTCAGATACTCTCATTTGTAGGTTCGAATCGTAAGAAAATGAAACCTAACTTACAATTTTCTCTTTCCATTGTGTGAGTTCTCTGATCTCAGCTTTTGCTTTTCTCCAGAAGCATAAGGGTTCTCGTCATCTCCAAGCTAGCCTCTGGTTGCTTCTCGTTCATTTCCTTTACTGAGTCCTCAAGAACCGATAGATTCATCTCAAACAACTTCACTTTCTGCATCAACAACTTCAGAACGTTATGTTTTCTCCCTAACTTTATATTTCTTGTCTCCTACGTTATTAATCGTCTTCACAACAACTTCTGACCGTCAGTTTCCTTTCCAACCCGATCCGTCGCATTGTTTCTCACTTACACGTCTTGTTTTTCATCTAGTTCATGTTCAAGATCCAGTTCTATCACAGCTGGTTTAATGGGAAGAATCTCTGACCCAACAAAAAAATCTTCAACCATTTGTTCATGAGCATCAATGCAAAAGACCTCCTCAACGCTCAGAGTACAGTAAAACTCAGACCCGTGGTGACTACTTAAGTTCAGTTTAAGATATCTCAACCATTTAGGTTCCAAGAGCCGGAATGTCTGGACCTGCTTAACGTTTGCAGCCACGAAACTCCCAACGGGAAACCACAGCTCGGTTGGGTAACTCAGACTCCCTGATAAGCTAAACTCTTCGAGGTTCGAAGAGTAGTGCTCAAGATCATTTGCGATCTTCACCGTGTCAACCAGCGTCTCCTCGGCTAGCTCGATCACAACGTACTTGTTTGAGACATAACAAGGGTTTCTTAGATACTTATCATGATCTTTGCCAAGAACATTGCTAGCTCCTTTCGCTTCCTTGTTGTGGTCCACTACTTTTGCGCCTTTCATAGCAGGTGCGTAGTAATAACCAGTCCCATCTGGTTCTAACCTGTAGTGAGTCGCGTTCGCAAGCTGTGATGGCACCCCTGAGATTTTGTCTTCAAGATTGAGATATCTGAGATCACGAGCTTCTAGGGTCTTGTGCATTCTTTTTCCTTTGTTTAGGACAACTTTGCAGATCAACAAAGCGTTGTTCCCAAGAACATACTCGTACACATCTTGTAACTGGCTGTTTCTGAGGAGAAGGAGAAGAAACTAGCAGGAATTCATTTTGGATTCATCTAATAATATTTTGTATTAGAATATTTTTTATCTATCAAATAAAAATAAACATGAAATTGAGTATTTGACAAACTATTTACCTTTTAAATACTCATTTTAGATTTTGCTACTTCGACTTATATGAATATGAGACCGTACTTTTAGATTTTGTTACTTGGACTTGCAACTCGAAAGGAAATTGACTCTGGGGGTCAAGTTGGACCAATAAAAAGAAAATGAATGTGTCAATTATTCAATAAGATAGATTGAAATTCATCTTTCAGTTACATGTCTACAGTAACAAAACTTGTAGAAATTGAAATCATGGAGATGAATTACAGGGAATGAAACTACATAGTAAATGAAAGAATGAGATTAAAATATCAAAGAGTTGCTTTGATCAAAATTAATGATACACGGATTTCCCCAACTTGTTTCTAAAATTTGGGTTCTTGATCAGCATTTTTGCTATTGTTTATAAGAATAAATAATGCAAGGATGAATATAACGAGAGTTAGGAGGAGCCATTGGAGGAGTCGTAGCCGTAAGGGTTATTGCTGGCCCAGTTCCATAGATCCCTACACATCTCCTCGATCCCATACTTAGCCCTGCATTCATACCATACCAAACAAACATAATGACCATTAAATTCGAACGTTGAGTGTGTGTATATATTTTCTAGTTTGGTAAAGCCATTTCAATATACATCATCTACTCTGTTTACAAAAATAAAAGTGAACTTACTTCCAATTTAGCTCGCGTTCTGCTTTCTCTGTTGAGGCGTAAACAATCTCAGCGTCTCCAGGACGTCGTCCGGCCATCACCAACGGGATTTTCTAATCAGAAACAATTAAAAAAAAGGAAGAAGTTAAAGCCAATGATCCATGATAATCAGGTTTTTAAGGCCAATAAACAGCTCCTTTGGTTAGAGCATTGTTATATTTAAACAAACCAATCAGTGTTTTACCTTTCCGGAGGCCTTCTCAAAGGCAGCGACCATTTCAAGCACCGATGTTCCATTACCCGTTCCAAGGTTGTAAACCTCACAATCTGACCATTTTCCCAATAATTAAGCTTTGGATTCAATGGAAAATCATTATTAACCCGAGGACGATCATATAAGAGTTTGAAGATAATCCTTACTGATTTTGAGATCATCTAGCTTGCGCAGAGCGGCTATATGTCCATCTGCTAAATCAGTGACATGAATGTAATCTCTAACCTGAAACAAAGACATGGATAAAATAATGTTGTAAGATGATTCTTGTCTACGAGGGACATTCAATAAGACATAACATACCCCGGTACCATCCTTTGTCTTGTAGTCGGTTCCAAAGACGGTGAGGTGAGGTCTCCGACCAACTGCAACTTGTTGGATATAAGGCATGAGATTGTTTGGAATACCAAGAGGGTCTTCACCAATGTAGCCACTAGGATGTGCACCAACAGGGTTGAAGTATCTAAGCAATATGATCTTCCATTCAGGGTCAGACCCATGTACATCCCGGCAAATCTCTTCAATAAAAAGCTACACATCAACAACAACAAAAAGAAAACTCAGTCAATTTCATTTTTCCTGATTATCACTACCACAAAGGTGGGATTTGGTAAATACAATTACTACCTTAGTACGGCCATATGGGTTGGTTGCAGAAATTGGTGACTCCTCAGTGCAAGGAACCTCTTTTGGCCAGCCATAGACAGTAGCTGACGATGAAAACACAAGCTGGAAAACAGAGTTGCAAAAGCTAATCATGAGATCAAACGAAAACAAAAAAAAAAAGAGAGAGAGGAATCCATGTGGTGGAGAGTAAGAATGATTTACATTTTTGCAGCCGTATTGAGCCATAACCTCCAAAAGAGTAATAGTGCCAACAATGTTATTATTATAATACAGCAAAGGCTTGTCCACACTCTCACCTACTGCTTTAAGTCCAGCAAAGTGTATCACTGCATCAAACCTGTTAATAATAATTCCATCAGACCAATTATATGAACATACTAATCATTTGTATTCTTAAAGATTCATCAAAAAGAAGATAATTATTAATTTTCAATCATACTTAGTTTCTGAGAAAATTTTCTCAAGTGCAGGCCTGTCTCGGAGATCCACCTACAGGTAAGAAAACAAACACAAGAGTTTTTAGAAACTAAAATTGACCACCAAGACATTTATGTACTTCAGAAATGGCAGGCGCAAATGTAAATAACATTTTAGGTATTAAAGCATGATTAAAAAAATCCAGCAGAGTCAAAAATATATAAATAAATAAATAAATAAATAAATAAATAAATAAATAAATAAAGAACTTGGGATCATATAATATTATAGTATTACTGTTTCACATGGCATTGATGCTTTATTCTGATTTTTTTTTTTAATGTATAAACACAGAAAGATTAGCCACATGGTGTTAGGGACAGAAAGTTAACTAGAACCCTGGAATCACACACCATCATCGAAAAATGACCTGTTTTCAAAAAGCTTTTATTGAAAAAATTCTTGACGAACACGTTTCCTTAAAACCTAACACGCAAATAAAAGTTTCAGTGAGAGAGAAGGGGGGCGAAAGAAACCTGGTGGAAGGAGAGGCGGTCTCTGTTTTGGCCGGCGAGTTTCTTAACGCGTTCGAGAGAAACAGCGGAGGAATTGTCGAGGCTGTCAACAACTACGGCGGAGTAACCACCGTTAAGCAGTTGAAGCACAGTATGACTTCCGATGTAGCCAGAGCCGCCGGTGACCAGAATGTTCTTTGCCATAGTTAACAGAAAGTAAATAATCTTAATTCAGACAAGTTATTCGTGAGAGCGTTGGTTTATTGGGATGGAGAGCAGAGGGGGGTTTTATAGAAGCGGTGGAAGGGATATTTTGAGTTTTGACTGTATATTTACTTAAAGATTCTTATACGTTTAGAAAAAAGAGAAATGTGGCACGTAGCAGAATTTGATATCGGTGCGAATATACCGGATTGGTTTTAATTGCCTGAACTACCCTTTGACGTTATTGTTAATGGAAATTAATTTATTTGGAAATAAGTGTAATTTATTAGTTTGATACAAGATTAATGGATATAAATTTGGATGTAACGAGGAGGATGTTTTTATTTGGATTTGATACACATTTAATAGTTTACACTGAGAAAGTAGATATATATGTTAGATTATGCGAATATCTTTTCTAAACACAAAAAGATAACGCGTGTATTTTTTATTCATTTTCCAATTTTAGCTGATTAGTTTTTTTGCAAGGTATATAGAACATATATTTTAGCAGAAAAATCGGAGTCACGAGATTTGGGTACTAACTAATAGGTTAAGCATTCAATGGTGTTTCTACTTTAGGTATAACTGAAGTATAATTAAATCTCTCTCTACTTTAACGCTATATGAATCAAACTTTCTCTTCACACAGATGCTAGTATGCTACAAAAACGGACAACACGCAGTTTCAATTTCGTAAAGTGACAACATCCTATTGAAACCGTAATAGTGTGTAACATACGATACGACATTTTTAAGAATCAATAAAATACATTTTTAACTCCAAAAAAAAGTACTAATGGATGCATGTTCTTGCAAGAATGGGGAACGTTGGATTATTAATAAGCAAACCCATATCTTAATTTAATCATAAACATACAGATCGGTGACACCGTTGACCTCAACTCCACCAAGGACTTTCTGTGTGACTTGAGTCTTGCGTCTTCCACGAAACGTATACTATATATTTTTTTTTTGCACCTTTAGTTTCTGTTTTCAGTTATACTTCTCATACATTTCTCGTGAATAACTGAATATATGTTCTAAGAAATCAAGACATAGGTATATATGTAAATGTTAGTTAGGTTGAGCCTTTTTTATATGAAAATAAACTACATCATAGTATTTGCTAAATGAGCCAGAATTTTATAATATAACGTGGAAGCACAAGGATAAGCTAGGTAGAAGTACATATGGATAAGTCTTTTTCTTATTGGATCAGGAGACATTTAAGGGATAAGTCATAAGTGTTTGTTGATTTGTTTAGCTACTAACAATAGGTCTGATCAGTTTCAAAAAAAAAAACAATAGGTCTGATGGAGAAGTTTGATTCGTGTGGCTCGTTTCCACAGCATCTCTTGTCAAATTGAGTAACGTTCCTAATTGTCAAATATTCAATGTTTTTGAAGCAGTCCCCAAAAAGTCTTTTTTTTTTGAGCAAAGCAGTCCCCAAAAAGTCAATATAGAAACTTATATTGAAAAGGAAGTGTATGTTATATAATTATGGGATCGCCACCGTATGAAAACGATTGATATATACAAGCGACATTATATAAGATAGCTTCATGACATGTACAATATATTGAGTCAAATCTGTAAATAAAGTCGATCAAGTGAAAATAAAAACAAGACAGCAGTTTGGTCTTTGGACAAGTAACTGATCGTGACGATAAATTCAATCTAATGGTGTTAGGTCGAAGTCTTTAGCCGCTTCTCGATGGTACTTAGGGCAACATTATCGCGTGGATTAAGGGTCGGGCCTTAATGTTTTTGGGTTTTAAAATAAATGAAAACGAAATTAAAACACGGAAAACGGGCCTTAACTAAGTCGCGAAAGCGGTGGTCCTTTAGTCGACGTGGGCGAAAATGATTGGTCGATGCTATCGAAGTCGCGAAACTCGTATTGTCTTCGCATCTCATCTTTCATTTGTCTGAAACCCTAGCTCCCCTTCTTGAGAGGAAAAAGAAAACGTACAACGAAATCGAGTCTGGTCCAAAGCTGTTAACTTCCTCCGATTTCTCTTCGTTCCGTCGATTTCCTTCAGTTCTGGTCAGAAGCTGTTAACTTCCTCCGATTTCTCTTCGTTCCGCCGAGTCGATTCGGTGGAGGTCGGCTACCATTTGCTTCCTCCACTTCGATTCTGTAGAGTTGTGGTTCAAATCTCTTCCCTTCCGGCGATTTCCTTCCGGTCCAGACCGTCGATTCGATTCCTTTGAGGTCGGGTCAAAATCGCTTCACTTGCGTCGATTCGATTACGTTGAGGTCAGGTCCAAATCTCTTCAGTTCCGGTGTGTCGCAGCTTCCTGGGCAATTTCAAGCTTCTGAAACTGTATGTCTTCCTCGTTCCCTTTGAGATCGTATGTTTCTAACTATCCTTATGAGATCGTATGGGTGTTTTACAAATGTCTGGTTTTAGAAAATTGTATTTTTGTGAAAATTTGTGGTTTAGTGTATATTGAACTGATGAATTGAACTGATGGATTGAAATATATTTTTTCTTGAGTAATTGATTTTGAGATCGTATGGTTGTTTTAGTGTATATTGAACTGATGAATTGCAATATATTGTATTGAGTAATTGCTATGTTTTACAATTTATTGAACTGATTAATTGTAAATTGTAAATTGTAAATGTCTGGTTTTACAATAATTTGTACTGAGTAATTGCTATGTATACTCTATCTCGTTACGGAAACATTGCTACAATTAGCTATATAAGTTTCTCGATTGCTATAATTGTTTAAGTTTGTATACATTATTGTAATTGCTATGCATATCGTATAGTTGTTTCCTAGGTTGTGTAGATATTGTAGTAGTTCCCTCTGTCTTTATTGGTTACTGCTGAACTTGGTAGTGGTAGGTCTATATTAAAGACATGTTTAGTTGCTAGCTGTATATTTCATCACAAAAAAGTAATGGTAACGCCTTAGTTAGATATCTTTCATAGGACTCTAGTTTGTTTGAAACGAAATTTGATAGCTTTAATGTTGTGTTTTGCGTAATAAGTGATGATTAGACCTTTCTAGGTTGTGGTTAGTCATTAAGTGGGTAACTTATTACACTACTGTTGCTGAAACCCGACCTTGCTTCGTACCTTCTTTATATAATGTAGTTGAGCTGCTCCCTCTCTTCTCCAATCTCTTCAATCCCCATTTTTTTCCCGATGGATTCAAGGAATCTTCCTACCCAGTCCTCTGGTTATGTAGGACTTATGAATCTTCAAGAAGGAATTGTTAACTTTCCTTATGAAAGTTATCATCCTAGTGTTCACTTTCCTCCTTTCAGTTCACAACAAACTGACTCAACCCCTCTTTCTCAAGACACACCCGTGGACCGCAAGGAGAGAAGGAAATGGAGTCCGGCTGATGACGAGGTTCTCATCAGTGCGTGGCTAAATACTTCAAAGGATGCTGTTGTTGGGACTGATCAAAACAAGGGGACTTTCTGGAAGAGAGTTGGAGAGTATTATGCAGCAAGTCCTCATGGCCAAAAAAATGGTGAAAAGAGAGACCATCTTCATTGTAAGAAGAGGTGGCAGAGGATTAATGATCTTACTAACAAGTTCTGTGGGTCTTTTGCCGCAGCAGAGCGTCAGATTAGTAGTGGTCAGTCTGACACAGGCGTTCGAAGATGGCTCATGACATCTTCTTCTCTGATCACACCATCAAGTTTAACCTTGAGCATGCTTGGTGTGTGTTGAGGTATGAACAGAAGTGGCTTAGCCTTAACATCCCTAAACCCAATGCTAAACCCTGTTCAAAGAGGAAAAATGTTGAGACAGGTTCCCAACCATCTCCCACCCATGTTAGTGATAATGAGGCACGGCCAGAAGGTGTGAAGGCTGCCAAATCTAAGAGGAATGCTGGTAAAGAGAAGTCTGTCGCTGACTATACGGCGATATGGGAAATGAAGAAGGAGGATTTGGCGTCTAAGGAGAGGCTGTCAAAGCTTGCCATTCTCGACACTCTACTAGCAAAGAAAGAACCTCTTAGTGAAGTTGAGGAAGTTGTGAAGAATAAGCTTCTAGCTATGTATTTCTGAGTCAAAAAAATTGTTTCACCTTTGAGATAACTATGTTTTTAAATTTCTATAATGAAGCCTTGTTATGGTTTTATTTTTTTTATTACTGTTTGCCTGCTGAATGTTTGCCTGATGATCAATGAAGCCTTGTTAAGTATTTGTGTAATAAAAATGCTTCCCTTGATAACTATTTTTAGAAATTTGTCTTGTAATAAAAATGCTTCCCTTGATAACTATTGTAATAAAAATGCTTCCCTTGAATACTTGTTAAGTATTTCTGATTTTTTTTTTGTGCAGGTTAAATTAAAGATGGGACTTGACTATAGCTACACCCAGCCTTCGGAGTCAGAGGATTATCACGGTGGGAACTCAGTCGACAGGGTCAACAGCGAAACGGAAGATCTCATTCGCCGGGACCAAGCTGAGATAACATACAATGCGCGTGCGGTTGCTGTCTACCCTCCGCAGCCGGAGGTGGAGTTCGGATTTCCTCAGACTTGCTACTGTGGAGCTCAGCCTATTCTAGCAACTGCCACCACTATGAATGATCCAGGGAGAAGATATTACACATGTGCCAATGTCGATGATGGTGAGTGCCACGTATGGAAGTGGTGGGATGTGGCCTTAATGGAAGAGATGAGAGCTAGGGATAGACATGTTCTACAGCTGGCTGAAAAGGTAGATTCCTTAACCCTTTTAGCGGACTATGAAACTCAGGAGAAGATTGCTAGGCTAGAGAAGATTGTTAGGGAGAAACATAGGTTTAGCAATGGCTTTGTTGGTTTGACGGGCAGCGTTTGAAACTTTGTTGGTTTGACGGGCATCGTAATAATTATTCTAGCGATTCTGTTCATGCTTAAATGAATACTTTGTTGGTTTGATGGGCAGCGTATCATGTTATGTGTAATGAACTCTTTGTAATGAACTTCTCTTAATTTGTAGAACTTGTGTTCATGTTTAAAAAGTATGATGAATTATGTACTATAATTTCTGTTGTTCACGTGATGTACTATGTTGTTGTACTCTTGTGGAACTTGTTCATTCACGAGCCAATATGTTCATTCACGAGCCAATATGTTCATTCATTGATTTAAAAGTGATTTAAAAAGTGTATGTCACAAGAGTAAATATTAAAGCATTGAAAATTCAGAAGATGCAAATATTAAAGCAATGCAAATGTTCATTCACGGGTTATGATTTATCTCACGAGATGCACCTCTCGGGTGTTATAAATATGTGACATCTCCTATTTTAAAATCATATGTTCTCTCCTCATTTCTAATACTTATTTCCTCTTTCAAAATTTCTTCATGGCATCTTCTTCCCATTATCATTATCGCCAAGATGATGAGGATGAATTTGACACCGTTTTTGATGATTTTTTTGAAAACTCCGATGTTATTCCTCAACCAAAAGAGAGAAAAAAACGTATCCATATTGAGAGAAACCGGGAAGAAGGCCACAACAAGCTCTGGAATGATTATTTTAGCGACACTCCAACATATTCGCACAATCTATTCCGCCGACGGTTCCGAATGAACAAGCCCTTGTTCTTGAGTATTGTGCATCGTCTCTCCACAGAAGTAGAGTATTTTCGTCTAACTGAAGATGCACTCGGAAGGTCGAGTCTAACTCCGCTCCAAAAATGTACCGCAGCAATTCGTCAATTGGCCTATGGTAGTGCCGCTGATGCAGTTGACGAATATGTACGACTTGGTGAAACGACGGCTCGAAAATGTTTGCACCATTTTGCTGCCGCAATAATCGACTTATTTGGCGATCAATACCTCAGACGTCCCACATCGGAGGATCTACAAAGACTACTTGTAAAAGGTGAACAACGGGGATTTCCCGGGATGGTTGGAAGCATCGACTGTATGCACTGGGAGTGGAAGAATTGCCCCACCGCTTGGAAAGGTATGTATTCTCGGGGAACCGAAAAACCAACAATTGTGTTGGAGGCGGTTGCTTCATATGACCTTTGGATATGGCACTCATTTTTGAGACTCAGTAGATCAATGGAGTAAGAGAGCCTATACACTTCGGATGAAAAGATAGCCAGATAAACGAGCAGAGCGCAAGACTTCATCCACATGTTCCAACCTATGTAAAGGGTAGACAAAAACAGGAAGAAGATGTGATCTGAGTATAGGTAACAATACTACTAGTGCTTATTAACTTACACTTACTGTGCTTTGAGGTAAGCTTCTCTTTCTTCTAACTCAGATAGTTCTGATCTAAGTGACTCTAACTCAGCTGCTGATAGCTCTACCTGCCAATAAAGGATGACGATTAGAAACTATTCACATGAAACAAAAAAACTCATCCCTTAAGGATGCTATTAGATATTGACAATCAATATTTATAGTGTTTCTTTATACTTTAGACTGATATTATAAAATTTGTATTTTTGGGTAAATAGTTTATACTTTTCCTAAGATAAATAGTGATTTTCAAAACAAATTCACATTTGAAACAAAAGATCGTTTAAAATGAAAATTGATTTACCAGTAGATAATAAGTAGAAGAAGAGACAAGGTCCTTGAAGGACGACGAATCGAGGAAGCCAGTCATCTACTTCTGCATCGTCTAGCGGAGGTGGTTCACCGGGTAGAGCTTCCCACCGCTGAAAGTTAAAACAGAAAAGAAAAGAGGCGAGATTGTGAATATGAATATACACACTCACTATGGTGAGCCTAAAGGATCAAAGGAGTAAGAGCCTATACACTTCGGATAAAGAGATAGCCAGATAAACGAGCAGAGCGCAAGACTTCATCCACATGTTCCAACCTAATGCAACAAAAGAAGATGGGTGGGTTTGATCTGAGTAAAGGTAACAATACTGCTATATATTATGTCACAACTTACTGTGCTTTGAGGTAAGATTCTCTTTCTTCTAACTCAGATAGTTCTGATCTAAGTGACTCTAACTCTACTGCTGATAGCTCTACCTGCCCAATAAGCTATGATAATGGGGAAACTATTCTCTTGAAACAAAAAAAAAAAAACAAGGAAGGAAGGAAGGTGTGACGAATGGAACCTTTTCTTGACCATCAGAAACCCAAGGCAGCCGGCGAAGAGAGAAGAGATTCAGCATATGTGCTGCTCTTTTCAGTTTCCTGCGAGTACTGGACTGGCTTTGACTATGAGACCTACTTCAAAACAAAAGATGACAGCTCAAAGTCTCGAACTTTTAATAGCATTACTTATGCGCTAACACGTTACCTTGAAGAAATGTTAATATCTTCTTTGGGGTGAGAAGATGATGGAGAAGAAGGAGAGTCCTCTTGAGCAGCTTCGGTGGTGGGAGTAGGTACAGTAAAGTGATCAGTTAAGATATTTAATTTCCTGGGAGTACCATCACCCATAGGTTTGAACTCTAACAAAGATTCCGCAAGAGAGAGAGAGAGAGTCTGCATCCAAACGAAAAAAAAAAAAGACTATTCATTTGGAGCATGAACTAATAATCTACATTCTGTGAGTTTTACTACTCCATGAACAACACTTGAATTAGATCCAATCTAGAAGTGACATCACAAAGAAAGGAATCTAATCAAAAGTAGAGTTTCTTATTCTTCACTGATGATTAAAAACCAAAAAAACAAATTATATATCTTTCAATACCAATTCTAACAATTCCACTTCACCAGGAAAAAGAACGAAGCAGATGAAAAGGAACTCTTCTTAATTAATTAAGTTCATATAATCTCCAATAAAATCTACATAATGAATAAGCAAAGAATAAACCCAAACAAACAACTTCTGAAAATTAGAAATATAACAAAAGATCGACAACTTTGCTTATACCTGATTTGATTCGAAGGAGAGGTTGAAACACGAAACTGTTGTGTTTTCTGTTCTTTTAAGGGTAAAGTGTTTTTTTTTTTCACCCAATTTTGGTTTGGGTTTAAGCATTAACGCAACGCAAGCTTACCTCGAAAAGACAGTTTTAACCTTAGGTTGCACGCGGAAAGCTATATATCCACATGGGGGCATTTGTTGCAGTTTCTACGTTAATTTATGAAAAAAAAAAAAGACTATTCATTTGGAGCATGAACTAATAATCTACATTCTGTGAGTTTTACTACTCCATGAACAACACTTGAATTAGATCCAATCTAGAAGTGACATCACAAAGAAAGGAATCTAATCAAAAGTAGAGTTTCTTATTCTTCACTGATGATTAAAACCAAAAACAAATTATATATCTTTCAATACCAATTCTAACAATTCCACTTCACCAGGAAAAAGAACGAAGCAGATGAAAAGGAACTCTTCTTAATTAATTAAGTTCATATAATCTCCAATAAAATCTACATAATGAATAAGCAAAGAATAAACCCAAACAAACAACTTCTGAAAATTAGAAATATAACAAAAGATCGACAACTTTGCTTATACCTGATTTGATTCGAAGGAGAGGTTGAAACACGAAACTGTTGTGTTTTCTGTTCTTTTAAGGGTAAAGTGTTTTTTTCACCCAATTTTGGTTTGGGTTTAAGCATTAACGCAACGCAAGCTTACCTCGAAAAGACAGTTTTAACCTTAGGTTGCACGCGGAAAGCTATATATCCACATGGGGGCATTTGTTGCAGTTTCTACGTTAATTTATGAAAAAAAAAAAAGACTATTCATTTGGAGCATGAACTAATAATCTACATTCTGTGAGTTTTACTACTCCATGAACAACACTTGAATTAGATCCAATCTAGAAGTGACATCACAAAGAAAGGAATCTAATCAAAAGTAGAGTTTCTTATTCTTCACTGATGATTAAAACCAAAAACAAATTATATATCTTTCAATACCAATTCTAACAATTCCACTTCACCAGGAAAAAGAACGAAGCAGATGAAAAGGAACTCTTCTTAATTAATTAAGTTCATATAATCTCCAATAAAATCTACATAATGAATAAGCAAAGAATAAACCCAAACAAACAACTTCTGAAAATTAGAAATATAACAAAAGATCGACAACTTTGCTTATACCTGATTTGATTCGAAGGAGAGGTTGAAACACGAAACTGTTGTGTTTTCTGTTCTTTTAAGGGTAAAGTGTTTTTTTCACCCAATTTTGGTTTGGGTTTAAGCATTAACGCAACGCAAGCTTACCTCGAAAAGACAGTTTTAACCTTAGGTTGCACGCGGAAAGCTATATATCCACAAAGAACTGCATTAGTGCTTTGACAAGAACACATAAAAGATTTTACCAAAAATAAAAACAACTTTGTGGTTTTCCTAGTCAGTACAAATCGTTAGGCTCCTCTAGCTCATGGTGGCAAGTTGCAACGTACACTTGTAACCACTAACCACCAGTTCAGTAAAAAATAACTATTCAATAATGTGAAGTCTAACATCATCTTAAAAGAAGCATTCTATGTACATTAGAAGAAAGAAAAATGAAAGCTATACAGAGGCAGTTAAAAGTGTGAAACAATCTTCCATTCAATTCACTCCACTTGGTAATTTTTCTTCTGGCTCAAACCTACAATCATGACGCAATACCGACAACCAAGAATCCACCTGAAAGAGACAGCGCCATTAAACCTGTTGCAGGATCTCTCAACCAAAGAATGAAGTGCGTTAATTCATTGTTATATATCTATTTGGTGTTCACCTGTGTTTTAGAAGTGCTTGAGCACTCGAACCTTAGACCTTGACGGGTCAAGATGTAAAAGCAATGATGTGTTTCATCGAACTCTCTCGTGTAGCTTGGCAACGAACCAACTTCAACAATATCCGCTAGCAATGTCGAATCTTGAGGACTCAAATCTACAATAGAGAGAACATTACAAGAAGAATACACATTTGAAGCAAAAGATGGTTAAAAAAAGTTAAAATTTCAACTTACCAGTTGATAATAAATAGAAGAAGAGACAAGGTCCTTGAAGGACGACGAATCTAGGAAGCCAGTCATCTACTTCTGCATCGTCTAGGGGAGGTGGTTCGCCAGGGAGAGCTTCCCAACGCTGAAGTTCAAAACAGAAAAAAACGAGGTGAGATTTGTCAAATAAGAAGATACACACTAATTAATGTGAGTCTCAGTAGATCAATGGAGTAAGAGAGCCTATACACTTCGGATGAAAAGATAGCCAGATAAACGAGCAGAGCGCAAGACTTCATCCACATGTTCCAACCTATGTAAAGGGTAGACAAAAACAGGAAGAAGATGTGATCTGAGTATAGGTAACAATACTACTAGTGCTTATTAACTTACACTTACTGTGCTTTGAGGTAAGCTTCTCTTTCTTCTAACTCAGATAGTTCTGATCTAAGTGACTCTAACTCAGCTGCTGATAGCTCTACCTGCCAATAAAGGATGACGATTAGAAACTATTCACATGAAACAAAAAAAAACAAGGTGTGAGAAGGGAACCTTCTCTTGGCCATTTGAAACCCAAGGGAGACGGCGAAGAGAGAACAGATTCAACATTAATGCTGCTTTTTTCAGTTTTCTGCGAGTACTGGACTGGCTTTGACTAATAGACCTACTTTAAACAAAAAGATGTCAGCTCAAAGTTTCAACCTCTTCCTCTAGCATATATATGTGCTAGCAAGTTACCTTAAAGAAATGTTATCGTCTTGGGGGTGTGAAGATGATGGAGAAGGAGAATCTTCTTGAGCAGCTTCTGTGGTGGGAGTAGGAGGAACAGTAAAGTGATCAGGTAATATCTTTAATTTCCTAGGGGTACTATCATCCATGAATCTGAAACTCTAGCTTTTAAACGAAGAGATTCCACAAGAGAGAGAGTCTGCATTCAAAACGAAGATGTCAAAACTATAAAAAAAGAAGAAAATACTATACATTTGGAGAATGAAGACATGAAGCAAAACTCCTGTATGCATTTTAGATGAACACTTGAAGGTTTTTTTTGTTATCATTAGATCTAATATACAATTATTCGTCTCAAAGAAAGGAATCTAATCAAGTAGAGTTTCTTATTCCTCACTGAGGAGGATCAAAGACTCTATCTTTCAATACCATAATCTAACAATCCCACTTCACATAACGAAAGAGGATGAAAAGGAGAAACTCTTCTTAATTCCCCTTTGGTGAAGTGCAATAAAATCTACAGAATGATTTTTTTCTTTATATAAATAAGCAAAGAAGAAACTCTACCAACATACCGAATCACATTCGGAGAATTTGAAGAAGAAAAGAAAAAAAACATAACAGAAGATCGATAACTTGCAATATACCTGATTCGAAGAAGATGTTGAAACACGAAACTGTTGTGTTTTCTGTTCTTCTTAGGGTAAAGTGTTTTTTTTTTGACCCAAAATTTGGTTTAGATGAATTTTTGGGTTTAAGCATTATTAACACAAAGGAAACTTAGTAAAAAGACACTTTTACCCTTATAGGTTAGGCCGGCAAGCTATATCCACATGGGGGCATTTGTTGCAGATTCTACATTATTTTATACTATTAACCAAGTTATTTTAGATTTAAATAAACCACGCTTGTTATTGATTTAAGTCTTCTGATAAATTAAGCTAATCATGTTAATATAATTTTCATTTAATCTTGTGCTTTTACATATCGAATCTTTAGGTGACAGAAGTTGCCAACTAAGCATTTGGTGATGATAATAAGTGTGTAAATGGAACAGCCTAAGACAAAAGTGGGTGTTGTAATGATAATTTGGGAGAATGGGATGCCAATTATTGATGTCGTTGACCGAATTAATGCTTGCTCTCTCTTGTAATCTTGTTGTGCAGCCTTTTTGATTAAAGAAAGCTTAGCAATCTGTAATTAAGGCCCATTATAATGAACGAGGTCCACCTGAACTTATACGAAATCCCCAATGTATCCAATTCCAAAAAAAAACCATCCGGTTAATCATTAACCGGAACAGATCCAACCCAACAAGTGGAAGTAGATACATCTCATTCTCATCTAACTGGAATCATGATATGTGGTTATAATAGAAAAGCCTTCTTCTCCTTACTTCACCTCAAAACTATTCTTCAGAGAATATTTTCACTAAAAATGGCGACTTCTTCCATCACTTTACCAACCGTTCAATCTCTAATTCGAGGAACCAAGTTTCTCGGCCAAACACATCTACTTTCAACTGCTAACCGATCGGTTTTCCCGCCTCCAAAGCAGCAACCAAACGTTCATCAAGTAAAGGCCATGGCTAAGTTCAACCTATGGGAAGTGATGGGAGGGAGAGGATTATGCAACGGAGAGAAAGGCATCGAGAAGGAGCTCAAGAGGAACATAGAGAAAGAGCAAGAGACATCAAAGCCTGAGAACGAGACAGAGAAAGAGAGCGACGACAGTAACTTGTCGTTTAAAGTACCTGAAGACGGTTTTGAGAAAGAGATGATGGGTCTCACCGGAGGTTTCCCCGGTGGCGAAAAGGGACTGAAAACGTTCATTGAACAAAACCCACCACCACCACCACAACCTCCTACGAAACGAGGAAGCGATGTTGCATCCGCTGTTGTGACGGAGAAGAAGCCTAAAGCTCCCGAGCTACCGCTTCTCATGCCGGGGATGATCGCTATAGTCAAGAACACAAACAGTCCTTATCACATGTACTGTGGGATAGTGCAGAGGATCACGGACGGGAAAGCTGGTGTGTTGTTCGAAGGAGGGAACTGGGACCGTCTCATAACGTTCAGGCTTGAAGAGCTTGAAAGAAGAGAGAAAGGTCCACCGGGTAAGAATCCGAAGTCTTGTGTTCTTGAGCCTCTTATCGAACAGATGCAAAAGGAGACAACAGCACCATAAGAGATGTTCTGCTCTCCTTTGAATGTATGTGTAAAGTACCTTGGCTTTTTAGGTTACAAGAACTCTTGACTGGTTGTAGAAAAACTCTTATCATGTGATGTAAAAAACGAATAAACGAGGAGTTCCAAAACCATAATGCATTAACAAGGATTAGAATGTACACAAATCAATGGGGAAAATAAGTAAAAGCATTTAAGACTGTAAGGGAGTAGTTGTTTTAATTTGTGTCATTGACATCAATTTATAATAACCAAATCTTTGACTCTTTTAAGTATATCCTGTGAATGGCTAAGAGAAGAGGTCCATAATTTCTCGTCAATAGATTGTTCTAAGGATCAGATGCAACCTCCCAACTGTGAAGATTTTGCAGAAAATGAGAAGTCAGATACGGAAAAAACAAGCACATAAAGGAAAAACAAACTCTAGAGTTCAATTATTTTTAGTCCATATGGTGCAGCAAACTAAGCCTTGTAAATGTTTAAGACTTAAAATCATATCGAGAAAGTAACTTACGAGTATGGCTTCCATTTCTAGGTCTGAAACTGGCGTGCGCTTAGGCTGCAGAGATGCCTTCCCGCCTATAGTCTTTGGGGTGTTGAGGTTGGAGAAGAAAAACGTATCAGCTTCATTCTCCACCTGCTTCTTCGTGCCCTCTGTAAAATTTCAAAAAAAAGGTTTAAACTTTCAATGATAAAATATTCCATATACATTCCCATCAGTCAAAGCTTAAACAAAAGAATTTGTACAAATACAGTGATTCCAAGCTTAATTTTAATGAGTTTTTTTATTCAATGCTATGTGCAAAGGTAGACGAAACTATTATTCTTCCTTGATACGTTTAATATATCCTTTGAATCTAATAATATACAAATGGATAGCATCTCATATCTGATTCATGGCAAAGAAACCGTACACACACAAACAGAATCACGAAACTTATTAAAACACGAAATGGATCGAAACCTGAAGGTTTTAAATGACGCTGAGGGAATTGAATGCGAGGAATCCTCTTCAAGCCGTGAACTACGTTCATCTCTTTCGCTTCTTCGTTCTCACCCTCCGTACCAAGGTGGAGAAATGAATGTTGACGGCGACTTGTAAATTTTTCTATGTTTCTGTTTCTTCTTTGAAACTTCGACTTTGTTGTTTTTCAAAGTTTCTACAATCCCCTAGGCCTTTTACGATGGTTAGGCCCACCTAAACTTGTTGCCCATTTAGAAGCATTTGTAGTGTTTTTGTAATATTTCGATGTTCTCGGGTTGTGCATTTGGAATCGATTCTAGTCAAGTCAGTGTTCATGTAGCTTGTTCAATTATGAGAATCAGGAGTAGGGCTGGGTATTTTATTCGTTAATTTTGATTCGATCGTTATTCGTTTCGATTCGATCCGAAAAATCCGGATATCCGTAAGTCTTCGAAGCAAAGCAAATATTAAAAATCACTATCCGTTAAAAACGAAGCAAATCACAAATACTAAAAAAATTAGAGACAAATATCCGATCCGCTCCGACTTTTATATAAATAGTTATATATCTATAGTTAAATAGAGTTTTTATGTATAATCTTATATAATTTTATTTATAAAATTACTTATAAAAATATAATATGAAGAAAAGAAGTATAAGATTTTTATAAAAAAACTACTATTCTTCTTAAAACATATAATTTATAAGAAATTTTTATGAATTTTTAAGAATTTATAAATAAACAGTTTCATTAATGTTTTAGTTTATCTTTTATAAGAACAAATTTGTATAATATTTTCAGATTTACTTGTATTAAACATAGTGGAAAAGGTATCCGTAAATATCAGTGAATATTCGCAAATATCCATAAATTTTTCGGATAACCGTAAAACCGAATATCCGTATTTTTAAAGCAAGCAAATCGAGAAAATCGATATCCATGAAGTCCGAAGCAAATCACAAATACTGAAAATCGGTAATATTCGATTCGTGCCCACCTAATCAGGAGGACCAGATCACATACATAGGTAATTTAGAGCATTTTCGATCAGGGAGTCTCACCTAATTTCTCAAAAATTAAATTTAAAAAGTAAATGAAAATAAGGAAAAAAAATTAAAAAAGTAGAAGGATAATCGTTTTTTCAATAAGAAGAATTATAGAAAATAAAAAAGAGATTCATTTGACTATGTATCATATATTAATTGGTCCAGCTCTAAACCATTGTTTCATTTTCATTTATTTAATTTAACTATATCATAAATTACATATATAAAAGTTCAAAAAATTAACTACATCATAAATATAGAGATTCCTTAGATAGCCATTTTAATTTATTTTCATAAAAATACTTATATGATTAACTAATCTAGACTTAGGGTTTAGAGTTAAAGGGTGGGTTTTGGAGATGAAGTTTCAAATTTTAAAAATAAATAATGAATATTAAAATTTCAAAATAAAAAGACTATTTTGATCATTTTATTTTTAGAATTTATAAATAAACAGTTTCATTAATGTTTTAGTTTATCTTTTATAAGAACAAATTTGTATAATATTTTCAGATTTACTTGTATTAAACATAGTGGAAAAGGTATCCGTAAATATCAGTGAATATTCGCAAATATCCATAAATTTTTCGGATAACCGTAAAACCGAATATCCGTATTTTTCCGAAGCAAAGCAAATCAGAAAATCAGATATCCATGAAGTCCGAAGCAAATCACAAATACTGAAAATACGGTAATATTCGATTCGTGCCCACCCCTAATCAGGAGGACCAGATCACATACATAGGTAATTTAGAGCATTTTCGATCAGGGAGTCTCACCTAATTTCTCAAAAATTAAATTTAAAAAGTAAATGAAAATAAGGAAAAAAAATTAAAAAAGTAGAAGGATAATCGTTTTTTCAATAAGAAGAATTATAGAAAATAAAAAAGAGATTCATTTGACTATGTATCATATATTAATTGGTCCAGCTCTAAACCATTGTTTCATTTTCATTTATTTAATTTAACTATATCATAAATTACATATATAAAAAGTTCAAAAAAATTAACTACATCATAAATATAGAGAGATTCCCTTAGATAGCCATTTTTAATTTATTTTCATAAAAATACTTATATGATTAACTAATCTAGACTTAGGGTTTAGAGTTAAAGGGTGGGTTTTGGAGATGAAGTTTCAAATTTTAAAAAATAAATAATGAATATTAAAATTTCAAAATAAAAAAGACTATTTTGATCATTTTATTTTTTAGGGGCTATTTTAGTAACAAAAACTTAAAAAAGTTTATCTGTGAGAGTAGTCCATAAATATATGTTGAGAAACTATGAAACAAAAAAAAAAACTCATCCCTTAAGGATGCTATTAGATATTGACAATCAATATTTATAGTGTTTCTTTATACTTTAGACTGATATTATAAAATTTGTATTTTTTGGGTAAATAGTTTTATACTTTTCCTAAGATAAATAGTGATTTTATTATATGTAGTGGGACATTAGAATATTGAGGGTTTGATGGGAAAAGATAGAATCAGGACTTAGTCAAGCCCCAAAATTCTGGTAAGCTTAAAACGCGTTATCTAAATTAGACACCTTTTGTTTCTTTTCTTCTACTCTAATACTATACGGTTCTATGTATAAGTCTCTTTATTGTAATAAACTTTCTAAAATATACTACAAGTTTCTCAATATGTTTTGCTAGTGATGCTTTTAGTCGACGGTCTACTATTTATTAATATATTTTCATACGCGATTATATGTATCAGGCAGGACATCGTAATGGGCTATAAACCAAATATTTGATTAATTACGTAAAGAATCTGTGACGAACAGTTGTGTTCTTACTTGTTGATTTTGTTAGCTGTGTGTAGATATTACTGAAGTACAAACATTAGAGTAGTATTACTGAGTTTTTTCCTATTAGCTAGTTAGACTAATTCAAAATGGAGTAATTGACCATGTCATATAGAATGGCCCTAGTGGCACGCCATCATTTTGTTTGTGGAAATATATGTAATTAGAACCACTGGTTGATGATATGATCTTTCTGATAGATAATGATTTAAAATCGGATAAATATGACAAATCATTTTTAAGGTGACAAATCATTTTTAAGGTGACAAATCATTTTTAAGGTGACAAATCATTTTTAAGGTGACAAATCATTTTTAAGGTGACAAATCATTTTTAAGGTGACAAATCATTTTTAAGGTGACAAATCATTTTTAAGGTGACAAATCATTTTTAAGGTGACAAATCATTTTTAAGGTGACAAATCATTTTTAAGGTGACAAATCATTTTTAAGGTGACAAATCATTTTTAAGGTGACAAATCATTTTTAAGGTGACAAATCATTTTTAAGGTGACAAATCATTTTTAAGGTGACAAATCATTTTTAAGGTGACAAATCATTTTTAAGGTGACAAATCATTTTTAAGGTGACAAATCATTTTTAAGGTGACAAATCATTTTTAAGGTGACAAATCATTTTTAAGGTGACAAATCATTTTTAAGGTGACAAATCATTTTTAAGGTGACAAATCATTTTTAAGGTGACAAATCATTTTTAAGGTGACAAATCATTTTTAAGGTGACAAATCATTTTTAAGGTGACAAATCATTTTTAAGGTGACAAATCATTTTTAAGGTTATTTGTTTTCTTAATATTAAATTTGCTTTTAAATTTTATGTTTTATGTTTGTGGAACTTAATAGAACCATAATCAAAATACTAAATCAAATCTGAATTCTCATTTTAAGATTATTTAAAAGAAATATCAGTTTCCATTCAATAAATCAAAGACATAAAGTTATTTAGAATTCATAAAATATTTTAATTATTGTAAATATTGACATGTATTTATGAGCTTCCAAAATATATCGCTACTTATGCATGTAACTTCCTATTGATTATCGCTTTATTTTTTAATATATTTTTTAAAAATCAACGATAATTTGATAAATGTTATGAAAATACATGTACATTTAAACGATAAATAAAATTGTTTGATATGACTTAAGTATAATAAAAATAATTATACTTCATTTTAAATTTGAAAATATATAACTCAATATACTCACAACATGAGTCACTAATCTAACTTATATCTAAAATCATAGATTTAACTACTATAAGAATATATAATTTTATAAGAATAGTAATTTATTTTATAAATATAAATCATAGGACAACTCAAAACATATTAAAAATGAAAATAAAATATTAACCAACTGTTACAATTTAGTTTTTGTAAAATTTATATATATGCATGAGATTTTCGAATATTATCGTTATATTAATTTATATAATTTAGAATCGGACACTTTAGTTTTTTTTTCATTCTAAGCACAATAGATCTTAAGTTATACATAATCATCATAAAATATATTTACATATATAAAAAGTTCAAAAAATTAACTACATCATAAATATAGAGAGATTCCCTTAGATAGCCATTTTTAATTTATTTTCATAAAAATACTTATATGATTAACTAATCTAGACTTAGGGTTTAGAGTTAAAGGGTGGGTTTTGGAGATGAAGTTTCAAATTTTAAAAAATAAATAATGAATATTAAAATTTCAAAATAAAAAAGACTATTTTGATCATTTTATTTTTTAGGGGCTATTTTAGTAACAAAAACTTAAAAAAGTTTATCTGTGAGAGTAGTCCATAAATATATGTTGAGAAACTATGAAACAAAAAAAAAAACTCATCCCTTAAGGATGCTATTAGATATTGACAATCAATATTTATAGTGTTTCTTTATACTTTAGACTGATATTATAAAATTTGTATTTTTTGGGTAAATAGTTTTATACTTTTCCTAAGATAAATAGTGATTTTATTATATGTAGTGGGACATTAGAATATTGAGGGTTTGATGGGAAAAGATGGTGGATAAGCTTGCACGTGGTGAAAGGAGTTCTCCTTCAGCTATGTTATATGTTGATTCCATATCTGCGGCTTGGCTTTCTGCTCCGGAGGTCTCCTAGTAGATTAGTTCTCTTTGTTGTCAAAAAAAAAAAAAAAAAAGATGGGAAAAGATAGAATCAGGACTTAGTCAAGCCCCAAAATTCTGGTAAGCTTAAAACGCGTTATCTAAATTAGACACCTTTTGTTTCTTTTCTTCTACTCTAATACTATACGGTTCTATGTATAAGTCTCTTTATTGTAATAAACTTTCTAAAATATACTACAAGTTTCTCAATATGTTTTGCTAGTGATGCTTTTAGTCGACGGTCTACTATTTATTAATATATTTTCATACGCGATTATATGTATCAGGCAGGACATCGTAATGGGCTATAAACCAAATATTTGATTAATTACGTAAAGAATCTGTGACGAACAGTTGTGTTCTTACTTGTTGATTTTGTTAGCTGTGTGTAGATATTACTGAAGTACAAACATTAGAGTAGTATTACTGAGTTTTTTTCCTATTAGCTAGTTAGACTAATTCAAAATGGAGTGATTGACCATGTCATATAGAATGCCCCTAGTGGCACGCCATCATTTTTGTCTTTGGAAATATATGTAATTAGAACCACTGGTTGATGATGATCTTTCTGATAGATAATGATTTAAAATCGGATAAATGTGACAAATCATTTTAAGACGCATTAAGAGAGAAAACTTTAAAGTCATGGTAAAGCGTTTGACTGATTAGTGATGACATTATACGCTTGCTTCCTTTACCTTAATTCCATTAGACCTTTTTGTGCAACAATTGCATTAGACCATGATTCTTATAATTGCATCCAAGCTCATTATCAGAGACAAAAATATAAATATGCACACACAATTGCTATTAACAGTTAACTATATCTCTTTCTTTTCTTTTTACCATTAACCTCTTAAAATCTAATCAGGTATCTTCAGTTAAACTTAAAACTTCTCGTAACTCAACATCGACTGTGAACTAATGAACCTGTCAAAGGGGTTTGTATTGATAAGCAAGAGATGCTTCTTACACTTTTTCCCCATAAGAGAACAAAACAAATTTGAATAAATTCTAATACCCTACAAGTGACGTCATCCTCTTTACCCCAAAGTACACTCCACTAGCATACTCTTGGTCGCCTTTATATACGCTCGTCCCTCATTAATTGAGGATACACAACAACAAACTTAAAATCCCACAAAGACAAGAAGATAACCCACACAAACTTTCTCTCCCTTTGTCAATAGAGAAGAAGAAGAAGAAGAATGATGGATACTTTAACTAGGTGCTTCAACGGACTTCAGGAAAGATACGAGAGCGTTCTAGCAGCAAATTCAACTTACAGAGACGACTTAGACATAACGTTGCCTCTGAACGCATCAAAGGTTTCAGTAGAACCCACCAAGAAGACTCGTTGCTTGCAAAGAGCCAAGAGGATTGACAAATCCATGAGGTTCGAAGAGGAAGAGGAAGAGATGGCAAAGCCACTGGCGAAGAAAGAAGGTCAAAAGCCACGTAAGGTTGTAAGGTTTCAATTAGAGAATAACAAGATCATCGAGCCCAAGAAGCCGGTGACATTGGATCTTGATCAAGAACTTGAACCGGAGGAGAAGCCGCTGGAGGAGAAAGAGGGTTTGCATATAGTCAAAGGGAAGGAGGAGGTTGTGAGGATTAAGATCAAGATGACCAAGAAGGAAGCTCAAAGGCTACTAGGGAAATGCAAAACGATAGTGTTTTGGATTTCGAGCATGTAGTGGATCAGATAGCACACGTCCCGGTTCATCAGCTTCAAGTCTCTGTGGCTGTGGTTGCTTGTAATAAAGAACGACAGGAAAATGGTAGCTGGTTATCTAAGATGGAATAGTTTTAGTACTTAATTTTGGGGTTTGTTTACCAAAGTTCTGTAGTGCTAGGGTTATATCTGTAATGCTGTGTCATATACTGTTCTAGTAAGAATGAACAGGGGAAGATTTGAATATTCAAATATGAAATTTATAATCTGATTCTATATATCTTGATTGTGGATAACATTAGATTTTTTACGTATTTTGTGTAGAAGATATGGGAAACTAAGTGTTCTTTTCATTCAAAACAGTCATACTTGTTATTTAAAAGAAACTATTATGAAAAGTGGATATAAGAACTGAATTTACTTGCAATTAAATACTATAATATACTCACCTTTTCCATACAAGTAGATATGTACTTGGAGAATGATTCATTCTTTCATCCTAACATCTATGACACATATTAAATTCAGCTTGAATATTGTATATAATGTATCCGTAGTAAACAAGCGAGAAAAGACTCTATATATTAGATCGACCTGGATATCTGAAGTTATTTTCATAGTAAAGGCGATAAATTATCAAATATAAAACTGTTAGATTAATTATATATTTATATAATATACCTTGATCAACATTCTCTTTAAAAGTAGATAACCACTAAAATTTTCATACTTTTTTCCCATGTGTCCAGCGAGACACGGCAGTTCTGACTCATTAATTGCAGTTTCTTGTTCGCAGGTAGATTAACATCTTGATGATAGTAGTTTGGGTTTTAAGACGTACGTATCATCAATCACTTTTATAACAGTCAAGCGGTGTTCGTTGTGTGGTCGGTCTCACAGAAAGCTGAATGTAGCGTTGAATAAACAAGACAATACTACCTTCTTTGGCAAATAAATTTTTTGATAGACTTATTTGGAGCCGTATCAATACATTTGTGTACTTTCATGACATTCAGAAAAGACTTAACCACATTGGTCAAGGGTGTAAGCTTAATAAAAATCGATTAGTTGCGATCACATAACTACAAACTTATAAAGCAACTAAACTGATGCATACTAAACAACTACTTTATTTGTGTTTGACAATTTACACACTGAACCTTATATATGAGAGACGAAAATGCAATACATAACTTCATATTTTTGGTAACGTATCTATTTTCGTAGTACAAGCAAGCGAGAAGAAACTATTAAATCAACCTGACAACCTGACTATCTTAGGTAATGTAAGTTTTCTTTTAGATTTTTTTTAAAAAATTTGGTTGAATCAGGAGAGTCAAAATCCGCAGATGTACCACTTTTTTAGGTAAACAGAATGAATCAATATCTGAATATTCAAATATGAAATATATCATCTGATAAATGAATACTAATTCAGCCTGAGTATTTTAGGTAACGTATCTATTTTCGTAGTACAAGCAAGCGAGAAGAAACTATTAAATCAACCTGACAACCTGACTATCTTAGGTAATGTAAGTTTCGCAGTAAAAATCGACAAATGAATATGAAATTGTCAGATTAATTAAATATGTATACCATGATTAAAATTCTCTTTGAAATAACGATTAAATTAATTTCATCTACTTTTTTCACGTGTCCAGCGAGACATGAAAGATCTGGCTCATTAGCCGCAGTTTGCTGTTTGCAGATAGATAACATTTTATGATAGTAGTTTTAAGATGTACGTATCAATAATCACTTTTACAACAGTTATCCATTGTTCGTAGTGTGGTAGCTCTCGAAGAAAAGCAGAATGTAGCATTGAATAAACCAGACCACTTACTACGTATCATCATTGATTCATTGTTTAGTATTGATAGACTTGTTTGAAGCACGAACTGTGTCAAGTTAGGTTTCAATGCATCTATGTACTTCTTCATGACATTTCGAAGAAAGTCTTAACCACATTGGTTAAGGGTGAAAGCTTAATGAAAAGGTACGATTGTATAACGACAAACTTATATATAAAGCAACACAACTGATGTATACTAAACTACTAGTTTATTTATGTTTTGACCCTTTAACACAGTGAACCTTATACATATGAGAAGAAAATGCAATACATAACTTCATATTTTTTGGATTTTCTATGGGGTAAATAAGCATTTGCCAGTTTCAAACACCGAAGATATCTCACCTTGAGAACAAAACACTTCTCAGGTGAAAAAAATCCATCGGAAAAAAAAGAGAAATAAAACAAGCAAATGCATACTCCCCACAAAAACTCCCATATTAAATACAAAATTTAAATAAAACCTTAATTAATGATCTCTATTTTCTTTATCATTAAGCTCTTTAAAATTAATCCATTATCTTCAGTTAGACTTGAAACTTCTCGTAACTCAACATCGACTGTGAACTAATGAACCTGTCAAAGGGGTTTGTATTGATAAGCAAGAGATGCTTCTTACACTTTTCCCCATAAGAGAACAAAACAAATTTGAATAAATTCTAATACCCTACAAGTGACGTCATCCTCTTTACCCCAAAGTACACTCCACTAGCATACTCTTGGTCGCCTTTATATACGCTCGTCCCTCATTAATTGAGGATACACAACAACAAACTTAAAATCCCACAAAGACAAGAAGATAACCCACAAACTTTCTCTCCTTTGTCAATAGAGAAGAAGAAGAATGATGGATACTTTAACTAGGTGCTTCAACGGACTTCAGGAAAGATACGAGAGCGTTCTAGCAGCAAATTCAACTTACAGAGACGACTTAGACATAACGTTGCCTCTGAACGCATCAAAGGTTTCAGTAGAACCCACCAAGAAGACTCGTTGCTTGCAAAGAGCCAAGAGGATTGACAAATCCATGAGGTTCGAAGAGGAAGAGATGGCAAAGCCACTGGCGAAGAAAGAAGGTCAAAAGCCACGTAAGGTTGTAAGGTTTCAATTAGAGAATAACAAGATCATCGAGCCCAAGAAGCCGGTGAGGTTTCATCTTGATCAAGAACTTGAACCGGAGGAGAAGCCGATGGAGGAGAAACAGGGTTTAAATATAGTTAAAGGGAAGGAGGAGGTTGTGAGGATTAAGATCAAGATGACAAAGCGGGAAGCTCAAAGGCTATTAGGGAAATGCAAGAATGACAGTGTTTTGGATTTTGAACATGTGGTGGACCAGATAGCACACGTCCCGGTTCATCAGCTTCAAGTCTGAATTTACTTGCAATTAAATACTATAATATACTCACCTTTTCCATACAAGTAGATATGTACTTGGAGAATGATTCATTCTTTCATCCTAACATCTATGACACATATTAAATTCAGCTTGAATATTGTATATAATGTATCCGTAGTAAACAAGCGAGAAAAGACTCTATATATTAGATCGACCTGGATATCTGAAGTTATTTTCATAGTAAAAGGCGATAAATTATCAAATATAAAACTGTTAGATTAATTATATATTTATATAATATACCTTGATCAACATTCTCTTTAAAAGTAGATAACCACTAAAAATTTTCATACTTTTTTCCCATGTGTCCAGCGAGACATGAAAGATCTGGCTCATTAGCCGCAGTTTGCTGTTTGCAGATAGATAACATTTTATGATAGTAGTTTTAAGATGTACGTATCAATAATCACTTTTACAACAGTTATCCATTGTTCGTAGTGTGGTAGCTCTCGAAGAAAAGCAGAATGTAGCATTGAATAAACCAGACCACTTACTACGTATCATCATTGATTCATTGTTTAGTATTGATAGACTTGTTTGAAGCACGAACTGTGTCAAGTTAGGTTTCAATGCATCTATGTACTTCTTCATGACATTTCGAAGAAAGTCTTAACCACATTGGTTAAGGGTGAAAGCTTAATGAAAAGGTACGATTGTATAACGACAAACTTATATATAAAGCAACACAACTGATGTATACTAAACTACTAGTTTATTTATGTTTTGACCCTTTAACACAGTGAACCTTATACATATGAGAAGAAAATGCAATACATAACTTCATATTTTTTGGATTTTCTATGGGGTAAATAAGCATTTGCCAGTTTCAAACACCGAAGATATCTCACCTTGAGAACAAAACACTTCTCAGGTGAAAAAAATCCATCGGAAAAAAAAAGAGAAATAAAAACAAGCAAATGCATACTCCCCCACAAAAACTCCCATATTAAATACAAAATTTAAATAAAACCTTAATTAATGATCTAAAAAGGATTAATAAGTGATTACTATAGTGTTTCTTCAGGCCATTCAGTGATCCTCTCCAACGATGGCCTCCACTTCCGGCATCTCCGGCGAGACTCTTCCTCTTCCTCAGCCTCCTTTGCTGCAGCTTCTCCGGCGAACCTCTCCGCCTCTAGTTCCCTGAGAAAGTCCCCGAAAGAAGCCAAAGTTGTTTCTCCCTTGCCTTGGACGTCGCCACCGGCGTTTAACTGGAAGAGGATGAGTTTCTCTAACTCATCTCTTCTAAGAACAATCTTCACTTTCCGATCTTTTCTGTTGTAATCTTTCTTCACTTCTTGCTCTTCTTGAACCACTCTTGTAACGTTGTTTCCTCCATTCAAACAGTTTCCCATTTTTATAAATTTAAAGCAAATTTTGAAACAAAAACGAAATATTGCCCACAAAAAAGTTCGTAGTAGTAGAAAAAAGAAAACTTGGGAAGTGCCCAAGAAAAAAAATTCTCTCTTCTTCTCTTTTTCTTCTGTGGGTCAATGTGATGGAAGTTGGCGACTTGCATGAATCAATGTGTGATATGGAGTTTATATAGTGCTGAGTGTGGTCTGTTTAGCGCGATAGATGGATACACCATGCTGATCTGTTAGATTTATATTTTTAAAATGTAATATTATCGTTAGTTTTATTGATTATAAATTCAACCAACGAAAACTTTGTTATTCGGTTAACAAGATGCTAATTTCGTTATTGTTTAGTTTGACCAAAATAAAAACAAATTGGATTAAGAAATAAAAAGCTAAATAAAACGTAAAACTAATAGTTCAATATTCACTAACAACAACTGGGGATAGCTGGGCTAATTTGGCTGACATTCATCTAAACTTGCAATGAATTTTAAACAAACATGCAGTTTATGATGATTATGAAAGTAGTCAAAATTATTTTTCAATTCATTTGGGATTGTGTTAGTAAGAATTCAGTAATTAATTTGCTTCTTTGAAACTTTAGTTACATCAGTACAACTTTTTCTTGTCTTTTTAGTATTAGTTTAAATATATATATATATATATATTATATTATATTATATTATATATATATATATATATATATTGTAGAAGACACAAGAGAGCAAGTCCATGTTCTCACCGGTTAGTTTGTGCCTTAAAAGCCTTAAAATAAACCAAAACCGTGTTAAAACCTGGCAACGCAACTAACCTGTCTTGTTTGTTTTTTTAGTCGTCGTGAGATTCAATAGTCACTAATAATATACTTGAATTCGAATATAAAACCCATTTTGCTCTATTAGTGTTACTTGATGATAGCTTGTACGTAGATACATTCATATTCGTTTCCCCTTAAAAATTAATCATTAATACTTTAATAGAATCCAATAATTCACAGCATGATCTGTTTCAATAAAATGTCAAACCCCTAATTTCACATTATTCTCTCCGGATTTCAAGGATCAACAAAAGCCTAAACTAACACAAGATCGATTCTAATATATCACTTTCAGAGATCGGTTTATCAACTCAATCACAAGTTCACAACCACTAAACTATAGCCACTTGACCAATTTCAAACAATCTCGTAAATTATAAGGTGCGCAAATACAGTTGAAACCGTTGTCTTATAGCTACATCGTCTGAATAAGCACGATTGTGATGTGATAACCATAATTATTGGCATTTAATCTTATACTAATAACGCATACATGAAGTTATGAACACGAAATAATTCAGCATATTAAATACTAGTATCTATAATAATAAAGGAGAGTTTTTTTTCTCCTTGGGGGGAAAAATGCCATGTGGCACTCTCTTTTTAATAATTAATTATTTTTTTCAATCTATATTTAATGGGTTTTGATGTTAATTGTGAAAGACATTGGATTTTTAATTTTTCCCTCATACAAGTCCAAACGTTTATAACAGTGTTTTGAACCTGATCCGGATCTGCGGTTGAACCGGTAAATCCGGTAACCCAATATAAATCGGGTTTGGCCAAAAATTTAAAAATATGCAAAAACCCACAAAAACTCAATAAAGCCCGAAACCCGATACCAGTTGCACCACTGGTTGAACCAACAGATAGTTTTACTTTTTTTACTTAAAAAAAAATAGTTATGTTTTTAAATTTGTTTTATAGATTTCCAATTAAAAGAATAAGCTCATATGATCATGTGGATTACAAAACAGAGTTTTGGATTGTTCAAGAAGAAGAACCTGGCGAGTTACAAATTTATTATTCACATTAGACATAAATATTTATTAATTTCATGTCTTGATTTTTTGATCCGGATCTGCGGTTGATAACAGATTACTCAGAGAGAAGTGGATTGATATTGTTTACAGAGCACGGAAGTTACGTTGGGGAGGTTTACATGTCACTCACTGTTACCTTGCAATGGATCGTCGAGCTCTGATGGATCAGGCTCAGCCCAATCATATGACTTGACGTGCATGGAACCGTAAACAAGCTTGCTTACCACTGTCAAGCCTGGATGATTATGAAGTGGTATGATAGACGAAGGTGGCATGCAGAAAATTCCAATCTGATCAAAAATCATATGGTCAAATCATAAGCAGACAAGAAAAGTAAGAGAACATACCAAATGTTTGGCGATTTTATAATTCAAAACGCTCATCATCACTAGTAGTTCTGTTTATAACATGGAAGCCTACACGAGATTTCTATGCATTAAATGACTTTTCTCAAGATATTATAGCCAACTTGTTTGACCACATTGATTAAGGAAGTCGAAAACTAAGAGCAATGTGAAAGAAAGTTTGCTCACCGAGAAGCTGTCACACCCATATATGCGACAGTGGAGGATAGTATGAACCATAGAAGAAGATTTCATCGTATTTCGATTCTAAATAAAATATAGATGGAGATCGAGAAAATCAAAGAGAGTCAAGCACTAGAAGAAGATATACCAATGTGGAGAAATGATAAAGGTAAATACAAGAAAAATTTCTGAAAAATTTACATTTAAACGTAGTTACTCTTTTATATCTATAATAATAAAGGAGAGTTTTTTTTCTCCTTGGGGGGAAAAATGCCATGTGGCACTCTCTTTTTAATAATTAATTATTTTTTTCAATCTATATTTAATGGGTTTTGATGTTAATTGTGAAAGACATTGGATTTTTAATTTTTCCCTCATACAAGTCCAAACGTTTATAACAGTGTTTTGAACCTGATCCGGATCTGCGGTTGAACCGGTAAATCCGGTAACCCAATATAAATCGGGTTTGGCCAAAAATTTAAAAATATGCAAAAACCCACAAAAACTCAATAAAGCCCGAAACCCGATACCAGTTGCACCACTGGTTGAACCAACAGATAGTTTTACTTTTTTTACTTAAAAAAAAATAGTTATGTTTTTAAATTTGTTTTATAGATTTCCAATTAAAAGAATAAGCTCATATGATCATGTGGATTACAAAACAGAGTTTTGGATTGTTCAAGAAGAAGAACCTGGCGAGTTACAAATTTATTATTCACATTAGACATAAATATTTATGAATTTCATGTCTTGATTTTTTGATCCGGATCTGCGGTTGAACCGGTAAATCCGGTAACCCAATATAAATCGGGTTTGGCCAAAAATTTAAAAATATGCAAAAACCCACAAAAACTCAATAAAGCCCGAAACCCGATACCAGTTGCACCACTGGTTGAACCAACAGATAGTTTTACTTTTTTTACTTAAAAAAAAATAGTTATGTTTTTAAATTTGTTTTATAGATTTCCAATTAAAAGAATAAGCTCATATGATCATGTGGATTACAAAACAGAGTTTTGGATTGTTCAAGAAGAAGAACCTGGCGAGTTACAAATTTATTATTCACATTAGACATAAATATTTATGAATTTCATGTCTTGATTTTTTGATCGGATCTGCGGTTGAACCGGTAAATCCGGTAACCCAATATAAATCGGGTTTGGCCAAAATTTAAAATATGCAAAACCCACAAAAACTCAATAAAGCCGAAACCGATACCAGTTGCACCACTGGTTGAACCAACAGATAGTTTTACTTTTTTTACTTAAAAAAAAATAGTTATGTTTTTAAATTTGTTTTATAGATTTCCAATTAAAAGAATAAGATCATATGATCATGTGGATTACAAAACAGAGTTTTGGATTGTTCAAGAAGAAGAACCTGGCGAGTTACAAATTTATTATTCACATTAGACATAAATATTTATGAATTTCATGTCTTGATTTTTTGATCCGGATCTGCGGTTGAACCGGTAAATCCGGTAACCCAATATAAATCGGGTTTGGCCAAAAATTTAAAAATATGCAAAAACCCACAAAAACTCAATAAAGCCCGAAACCCGATACCAGTTGCACCACTGGTTGAACCAACAGATAGTTTTACTTTTTTTACTTAAAAAAAAATAGTTATGTTTTTAAATTTGTTTTATAGATTTCCAATTAAAAGAATAAGATCATATGATCATGTGGATTACAAAACAGAGTTTTGGATTGTTCAAGAAGAAGAACCTGGCGAGTTACAAATTTATTATTCACATTAGACATAAATATTTATGAATTTCATGTCTTGATTTTTTTTATATGTCATAACTCTTATGTTACAATTTTTTTAAAAAATAGTATAAACTATTTCTTAATATTTTGTGTCAAATGAAAATAAAAATATAGAAACTAAAGTTAAGTATTTTCTAAATGTTCTTAAACATAAAATAGATACATATCCAAACTATTATTTTATGTTTAAAAAACATTTAAAAATATTAACTTTAGTTTCTATATATTTATTTTCATAGCTAATATATTATTATATAATAAAATTAATTCATTTATTAATCCGCGGTTGACCCAATGAATCGTTTGGTTCAGTCTCCGGGTCGGGTTTCAAAATACTGGTTTATAGGATTTCTTTGTATTTGATGTTGACGATGGAGTATGGAGTCTCTACGATTCTCCTTCTTTAACGCTATCGACGTAACCGTTCATATAATTAATCCAGAAATTCCACTCTTCGCACTCTCTCCTATTGAAAACTTCTTTAGTTCCTGTCTTCTCAGCTTCATCGGCTATGCATAGACGGTGTGAGAGCTCGGACGAGAATCCCTTTACTTTTCTCAATTCAGATCATGTTGAATTCCCGGTTTCATTGCTCGGAGTTGCGAATAAACCGGTATAGAGATGTTGTTCAGACTAGGCTACAACAATTTTGGCAAGCTTGAAATGTTAAGAAAAGGGTGAGATGTTGGGGTTGATATGTTGTTGATTAATGGGAAGATACAGGTTTCTTATTTCAGTTTACCAATTAATGATCGTTTTCTTTTTAAAATCTTACAGCCATCCAATATAATAACTTAACAAAATCCAGCATAATAGCAGCTTACTTCTTTTGGGTTGCAGGTATCATAAGAAAATTTTGGGTATTAAAACTATTTTCAACAAAGAGAACCAAAGCACTCACCTAATATGGCTAACTTAAAAATTCAAAGGTATATCTCAAATATCTTACTTTTTATGAACTTTCTCAATTTAATATAACTGTAATCTTAATGTTTGGATATGAATAATAGTGGAAGTCTTAAATGCTGCAGGGTATTAAGCGTTTGAATCAGTGTATTTGAAGGACTCATAATACTCCTTGATGAAAAGTATGGCTGCCTTGGGTGTAGAACATATATATTAGATACTCACCAATTATTTTACCAAAATTGACACTTCACCCTTATTTTTATAAAGCTTATAAAATTTGAAACTTATTTTATCTTTCTATTATTGAACTAAATATATCAGTACAAGTTTGATACTTCATAATTATTTTAATAATTAATAATGTAAGTATGTTTTCTAAATTAATAAAACATCAACTTTGTTTTATGTTTAAAAACATTTAAAAATATTAACTTTAGTTTCTATATATTTATTTTCATAGCTAATATATTATTATATAATAAAATTAATTCATTTATTAATCGCGGTTGACCCAATGAATCGTTTGGTTCAGTCTCGGTCGGGTTTCAAAATACTGGTTTATAGGATTTCTTTGTATTTGATGTTGACGATGGAGTATGGAGTCTCTACGATTCTCCTTCTTTAACGCTATCGACGTAACCGTTCATATAATTAATCCAGAAATTCCACTCTTCGCACTCTCTCCTATTGAAAACTTCTTTAGTTCCTGTCTTCTCAGCTTCATCGGCTATGCATAGGCGGTGTGAGAGCTCGGACGAGAATCCCTTTACTTTTCTCAATTCAGATCATGTTGAATTCCCGGTTTCATTGCTCGGAGTTGCGAATAAACCGGTATAGAGATGTTGTTCAGACTAGGCTACAACAATTTTGGCAAGCTTGAAATGTTAAGAAAAGGGTGAGATGTTGGGGTTGATATGTTGTTGATTAATGGGAAGATACAGGTTTCTTATTTCAGTTTACCAATTAATGATCGTTTTCTTTTTAAAATCTTACAGCCATCCAATATAATAACTTAACAAAATCCAGCATAATAGCAGCTTACTTCTTTTGGGTTGCAGGTATCATAAGAAAATTTTGGGTATTAAAACTATTTTCAACAAAGAGAACCAAAGCACTCACCGTAATATGGCTAACTTAAAAATTCAAAGGTATATCTCAAATATCTTACTTTTTATGAACTTTCTCAATTTAATATAACTGTAATCTTAATGTTTGGATATGAATAATAGTGGAAGTCTTAAGTAACTGCAGGGTATTAAGCGTTTGAATCAGTGTATTTGAAGGACTCATAATACTCCTTGATGAAAAGTATGGCTGCCTTGGGTGTAGAACATATATATTAGATACTCACCAATTATTTTACCAAAAATTGACACTTCACCCTTATTTTTATAAAGCTTATAAAATTTGAAACTTATTTTATCTTTCTATTATTGAACTAAATATATCAGTACAAGTTTGATACTTCATAATTATTTTAATAATTAATAATGTAAGTATGTTTTCTAAATTAATAAAACATCAACTTTGTTTTATGTTTAAAAACATTTAAAAATATTAACTTTAGTTTCTATATATTTATTTTCATAGCTAATATATTATTATATAATAAAATTAATTCATTTATTAATCGCGGTTGACCCAATGAATCGTTTGGTTCAGTCTCGGTCGGGTTTCAAAATACTGGTTTATAAAGGGAATATGATGCAAGGAGGCTGTCCACGTAATCAAAAAATCGGCCAATAGGACAGGGCGTTAGTCCGTCAGTTCGCCAGACCTGTAGTGGGCCGTATTCATATATCGGCCGGATCGAAATCACTTGGAGCCCGTTTGTGGTCAATGTTATTTTATCCTTTAGGCGAGGTGAACCCTAATCTGGAAAATCGAAAAACGATCTGGTTCCTCCTCTTCTTCGTTTCTTCTTCTTTTTCCGTTAAGGATCTCGGCTCGACGAGCATTAATCTCTTCCCACTCTTCTCCACTCTTCAATCCCGTCTTAATGGGTTCTTTTCATTTTCCCGTGTGAGAGCCTATATAAAGATCTTCTTCACGAAGATTTATTCCATCCCAAATATCTATACCCTCTCGGTGAAATAACGATGAAGTTATCCGTCTCGATTCAGTGAACACGAGCGAAGTTGCAGACCCATCGGCTCTGCCAAACCCGTTTGCCAGATCGGTGTCTCTTACGGCGATGTCAGCTCGGGAAGCTAGGTAGCGGAACAGGTGCCTCCTCGGTCTGTTAGTCGGTCGTCCAAACCGGTGTCTCTTCGGCATGAGAACCGGCGTTAGGGGCAAAGCCTCCGTGTCTTATGCGCTAAAGGCAAAGCGATCGCCTCCGGCAACAACGTAGTGAAGGAGATCACCTTCAAAGACGTGACTTCGGTCCCCATGAAGGCGAGTGCGATTCGGTTGATCCACTTCGGGAGGCTTGGAACCTCCGGACGAAGACGCTCATCGGCCTGGAGATGCTCCTCGTCGATCGTGAGGTATGATCCGATTTCTTTTATGTTGGCCATTTAGTATTACTTGCACTTTAGTTATGTTGTTGATAAGATAGAAGAACAGGGCTTAGAGTTATTAATTGAGTCTCTTTTACCAACAGGGCATGGTGATCCGGGGTTTTATACCTCAAGGAAGGATCGAGGTTTACCTGCGTCACCTGAAAGCTGGTGCTCTTTACCGCTCAACAGTTTTTCGGATCAAAGAGCAAGCCTATTTACGGGTTGCAGATCGAAGTGACCATTGCTTCTCATGGAACTCTGTTCTCTCTCTTATCGAAGAGCTCTGTCCGTTTTCAGATGATCGCTACCGTGTCCATGGATACGAGGAATTTGGCCTAGCGTCGATTTGAGGGTCAGCTATATGGTAATTTTCTCCTCTTTCTTATAAATGCAAGTGTGTGTATCTGTAATAGTTAGATGTTATCATCCAATCAGATATTGTGTTGATTGTGAGTTGTTTGGCCAGATTTAAAATATGAGTTTGTTGTCTTCACTTGCAGATTATGTAGGGCATATCAAGCTTACGACCTCCTCATGTCATTAGCCTACACAAAGACGATTTCGTGTTCGCTTTCTTTTTAAAATCTTACAGCCATCCAATATAATAACTTAACAAAATCCAGCATAATAGCAGCTTACTTCTTTTGGGTTGCAGGTATCATAAGAAAATTTTGGGTATTAAAACTATTTTCAACAAAGAGAACCAAAGCACTCACCGCAATATGGCTAACTTAAAAATTCAAAGGTATATCTCAAATATCTTACTTTTATGAACTTTCTCAATTTAATATAACTGTAATCTTAATGTTTGGATATGAATAATAGTGGAAGTCTTCAGTAACTTAGTAGTTATTAGCGTTTGAATCAGTGTATTTGAAGGACTCTAATACTCCTTGATGAAAAGTATGGCTGCCTTGGGTGTAGAACATATATATTAGATACTCACCAATTATTTTACCAAAAATTGACACTTCACCCTTATTTTTTATAAAGCTTATAAAATTTGAAACTTATTTTATCTTTCTATTATTCGAACTAAATATATCAGTACAAGTTTGATACTTCATAATTATTTTAATAATTAATAATGTAAGTATGTTTTCTAAATTAATAAAACATCAACTTTGTTTTATGTTTAAATTCCAACTAAATTAACTTTGTTACGACTATCGGCTTTTGGTACTTTTATTAAATTGATTAGTAACAACCACTTATGCTATTCCACTTTGAACTAAACAACTTCAAACAATGTAATACACTACGATTAGCTAACCACTATAAAAAGATCAGAAAATATCATTTTTAACATATTTTCATTTTCATATTTTAACATATTTTGTTTACCAAGTGCATATAATAAATTATAGATTCATGTAAGAATACAACATACGAACCCGGCGCGTAGCGCCGGAATACCACTAGTTATTTATAGAATATAGTACTTGCAGACGTAAAAATCTAACTAATATATAAAAGGGGAATATGATGCAAGGAGAGGCTGTCCACGTAATCAAAAAATCGGCCAATAGGACAGGGCGTTAGTCCGTCAGTTCGCCAGACCTGTAGTGGGCCGTATTCATATATCGGCCGGATCGAAATCACTTGGAGCCCGTTTGTGGTCAATGTTATTTTATCCTTTAGGCGGGTGTAAATCGGAAAATCGAAAAACGATCTGGTTCCTCCTCTTCTTCGTTTCTTCTTCTTTTTCCGTTAAGGATCTCGGCTCGACGAGCATTAATCTCTTCCCACTCTTCTCCACTCTTCAATCCCGTCTTAATGGGTTCTTTTCATTTTCCCGTGTGAGAGCCTATATAAAGATCTTCTTCACGAAGATTTATTCCATCCCAAATATCTATACCCTCTCGGTGAAATAACGATGAAGTTATCCGTCTCGATTCAGTGAACACGAGCGAAGGTTGCAGACCCATCGGCTCTGCCAAACCCGTTTGCCAGATCGGTGTCTCTTACGGCGATGTCAGCTCGGGAAGCTAGGTAGCGGAACAGGTGCCTCCTCGGTCTGTTAGTCGGTCGTCCAAACCGGTGTCTCTTCGGCATGAGAACCGGCGTTAGGGGCAAAGCCTCCGTGTCTTATGCCGCTAAAGGCAAAGCGATCGCCTCCGGCAACAACGTAGTGAAGGAGATCACCTTCAAAGACGTGACTTCGGTCCCCATGAAGGCGAGTGCGATTCGGTTGATCCACTTCGGGAGGCTTGGAACCTCCGGACGAAGACGCTCATCGGCCTGGAGATGCTCCTCGTCGATCGTGAGGTATGATCCGATTTCTTTTATGTTGGCCATTTAGTATTACTTGCACTTTAGTTATGTTGTTGATAAGATAGAAGAACAGGGCTTAGAGTTATTAATTGAGTCTCTTTTACCAACAGGGCATGGTGATCCGGGTTTTATACCTCAAGGAAGGATCGAGGTTTACCTGCGTCACCTGAAAGCTGGTGCTCTTTACCGCTCAACAGTTTTTCGGATCAAAGAGCAAGCCTATTTACCGGGTTGCAGATCGAAGTGACCATTGCTTCTCATGGAACTCTGTTCTCTCTCTTATCGAAGAGCTCTGTCCGTTTTCAGATGATCGCTACCGTGTCCATGGATCGAGGAATTTGGCGCTGCGTCGCGATTTGAGGGTCAGCTATATGGTAATTTTCTCCTCTTTCTTATAAATCGCAAGTGTGTGTATCTGTAATAGTTAGATGTTATCATCCAATCAGATATTGTGTTGATTGTGAGTTGTTTGGCCTTCAGATTTAAAATATGAGTTTGTTGTCTTCACTTGCAGATTATGTAGGGCATATCAAGCTTCGAATGGGCAGGTTCGGTGATGGCCTTGCGATGAGTCGGAGATAGCTGCTTCCGCCGGGTTGATCTCCATGTTCAGACCCATGAGTAAGTTGTTTTCAATGTTCCCATATATTAACGTCCGGGTTAACTTTTAACATGAGTTTTTCAGCCAACCCGTGCTGAAGGTGTGTCTCGGGACAAGGCAGCTTCGAGTTACGTGAGAAGTTCAGCGCGTCACGAAGGGACTGCGCGTGTGATCTTGGTCACCACCTTAAACCAGCGGTTTGGAGGTTTGTGTTCCAAACTGTTGATTTCTGTTAATATGTTAGATGAGGTTGTGATTGTATCCGATTATGTTAGAACCGAGTAGTTATTTAGACTGAGCTGGTTCAAGAAATTTGGATCAGATAATTTAAATTTATTGTTTTAGTTTGTGTGAATGTTTGAGCTGATTAGGCTGAGCTGATTAAAATATATTAGTAGACTTCCTCTAAAAACCTGAGAGTATAGTTTTGTTACAGAGTCAAAGCAATATATATTTCTTGGTTTTATTACATCGTTTGTTTCCCTTCGTATCATATCAATAACTTTGTTGTCTGTAGTCCTTACTCTGTCTTCTATGGCGCCTTCACGGGTCTTTCTGGATAATGATGTCGAGGAAACCCGAGTTTACCTCAGCTGGTAAGGTTTATGTTTCGTGTAATCAAGTATCATTTAGATGGCTCCCCTAATGTAATCTTGGTTTTGTATTGGTTCAGGCTGAACTCGAATTTAGATGTTGCCAGCGAGTTAATGCTGAGGTGATCACCAAGCCTGAGCCAGCGTCCTTGGGGGAACTCTTCTCTTATATGAAAAAGGCTACTGCCAAGGTAACATAGTCCCGATAATTTGATATAATCAGTGTCGTGGTCGACGTTTCTCACTGAGTTTTATAAATTTTCCCAGGTTGCTTGGTTTGAGTGTACAGCTACTATTGATGCTGTTGTCCACGGATCTGAGTGGTATTATATAGGATGTGCAGTGTGCCATACTAAGGCAACCAGAGGACCAACCACTCTTATGTGTAAGAAATGCGGGAAGGCTGAGATTGTTGGTGTGGCACAGTAAGTGGTTTGCAGTTGGTTATACCCTTTTATGCTGCGGTTATTGATGTCTCTCGAAGCAGTTATCTCGAAGCTGTCTGTCTATGATCACAATGATCAAGGTGTATTTGTTCTCCTTGGTGATGCTGGTGAGGAGTTGACTGGGAAGAAGGCTGGTGAGTTGGTTGAGGGCTATTACCAGGTAATTCAAGTCTCTATTGTTTTAGTTTGCACAGTGCGTATTCTTAAAAGGAAAAATGCAAGCGTCTGGCGATAATGTGTAAATGTATACCAGGCCAATGAAGGTCTAGAGGGTGATCACATGGTTCCAGTGCCTCAAGCAATGATTGATACCATTGGACGAACCGCAAGTTTGTAGTCAAGGTATCAAAGCATAATCTGGAAGCTAAGACCCGACTCTAACTGTCACAAAGGTGCTGCCTATTGAAACCCCAGAACCCAGGGCAAGCTTAGGAGAGGAGGTGGATGAGGAACCGATGGTGGAAGTGAGACTTCGTGGTGAGGAGGCGGTGAAGAGGGGTACTGATGTGAGTGTGCCAGGCGGTGTCAAGCGTGCAAGATGTGGCTGATGAAGTCTTTTGTTGGTTTTGTTTGGATTAAGACTTTGCTTTGTTTATTTTCCTATTTTCGTGGATTTGGGGTTTGCATCTTATAACAATGTTGGTGACAATCTATTTCTAATAATATATGCTTCAACCTCATATTTGATATCGAGTTTGGTAGGAAAAATACAGACAAAACCTATGATAGCTATGTTTTCGTATCATGGTGCAGTCTACAATGAGAATGTTGTGTTGGTATGATATAAATATCAACAGGATATGTTTTAAGCAGTCTTCTTACTTGATAACATCTCAACCTACCTATATCCCAGCAAGTGATGATACTCTAGCCTTAGTACTACAAGTGAGAAAGTGGCCGATAATAAAAAACTCAATAGGGCTTGAACCTTGGTTGATGAATTAATCTGAGCTTCTCTACCACTAGAGTAGAGTACTTTTGGAAATTTTATGGCCAGCATAAATAAACCAAGCGTCGTGTGGGAGCTACTGCTAATGCTCACCAAAAAAAGAAAAAGAAAAAAAAAATCTTCTTTCCAAAAAAACTTAAGATACTAGCTAACAAATTGTATACGTTACCTTTATGTATTACCATATCTACGTAAATCTTATTTCAGAAATTAATTCAGGAAATTATTTGAAAATACATACTTACCATAAATAAATAGTATTGAATCATTCCATTAACTCAGAACGTAAGAACCCTAAGATGGCCATACAAAATTCGGCGTCGGTGTTCTTCTTCCACAAAAAAAAAAAAAAAAAAAGACTCTCCTCTTATATGCGTTAGAGTAGATACGTTGCACACTAGCCTGTGTTTCTTATTTAACAAGTCTTCCATTTGTTCAAAGGTACTGTGTAAGTGTAAGAGATTTTTAAAGTTAACATTTTAGAAAACCTATTCAATATCTCAAACTCACGATTCCATTGTTTTCAGGATCACCATCCCAACAGAATGGAGTTCCCACATCTTCCCTCCCCTGCGCAGAATTCTGGTAACAAATAAATATATCCGCATATCTAGATTACTGAGGTGCTGATTACATAGATGTTTATTAGACGTAATTATTTAGGATGTAAAATTCTGGTTTCTAAATTCTGGTTTTATTAATTAAAACATCATAACTGAGGGATTTAACAAAAAGAGCTCTTATTAAAATTATCTATTATCGAATATTGTTTCTGGTTTGCTTCTGCTAAAACTTATTCAAATAGTACTTTGTATTATTATTTTCCTCATGAAGTTGATTAAGTAAATGCAACAACATCATTAGTTAGATTAAAACCCAAAAAACCTTGGATATTCGATTTAGCTATAAATGTCGGGTATTTTGGAGATCACGGTTTTATATCCACATATGTATTAACATTCCTTTATAATTAAAGTAAGCTATATAAATCGTAAACAAAATTAATAAAAAAAAACAGCACAAATCTTAATTTCAGAAAAAATCATCTACTACATAATAATAACAGTTTTCTAAAATATATAACATTAAAAAGATTATCTCATTTGAATATTTTTAGCAGTTTGCTTTTAAGTAAAACTTATTCAAATAGTACTTTGTATTATTATTTGTCTCATGAAATTTGATTAAGTAAATGTAGCAACATTATTAGTTATATTAAAAACCCAGTAAAACCTTGGACATTCGATTTAGCTATAAAATGTCAGATATCTTGGAGATCACAGATTTATATCCATATATGTATTAACATTCCATTGAAATAAAATTTAACTATATAAATCATAAGCAAAATTAATTAAAAAAAAAAATCAGCACAAATCTTAATTTCAGAAAAAAACAACTTACTACATAATAATAACATTTTCTAAAATATATAACATTAAAAAGATTATTTCATTTCTAGATATATAATAATACATATATTTAATTATTCAATCATGAAAAATAAGCCACAATAATATTACCAATCTTCCAATTAATACATAAGAATGAATATTTCTTATACACGTATTATTTTGAAAACGTATTCAATATATAATAAATTATACATCTTAGGGAAAAAATGTAATTTTGGATAATATCTAACATCAGCCATGATGGACTTCTTAAGTCTATTACGCAACTATAATAACTATTGATTTCCTAAGTTTTTTTTTTTTTTATTCTCGAATTAACAATATTATGAAATTATTTTATAGTGACCTTCCCCATGATTCCCAACTATCAACAAATCCACCAACTTGAGGAAGGGATTTCAGTCCAGCCCTATAATGGTATGTGTAAGGAATATTTGGGACATCAAAATTCATGAACCAGGGAATACACAATCGGTGCAGTTCATATGCTATGACCACCGAGTAAGTAATGCGCTACAACTCTACATCCACATAAGATTTCCCACAGTTTGGCATATTTGGTTTTGTTAGTACGATAATCACTTATTTTATTCGCTATTATATATTGTTAACACTCAGGGACAACTATTAGAAGGTCGGTTCTTCAGCAACAATCAGACATCTGAGCCAGTAATTTTAGTCGAAGGAGATGAGTATGAATTCTCAGGATTTTCCGTGTTACCAAATTTCCTGACGGAAATTAACACAACTCTCATACTTCATTCAAATCGACCAAACGACAACAATATTAAATGTTACATACATAGGCTCAATCTTTCCAGCATACAGCTTCTCACCTCAGAATTACAAATGCCTATTACGCTCGGCCACTACCGCTAGCTACTTACCAGGTATGTTCCTTTCCTAGCTTTCAAAAACATAAATATTTTTAATAACATCACAATCGCTACTGTGTAGATGTCGTCGGTCAAATACGATTGCTGCAAGATATAAAACCACATAAGCCAGAATCGAATACAAAGGTTACAATTGGTTTATTGCTGAACAAGTCAAAGATGGTTAGGCTTACACTGTGGGACAAATCAGCGGTAGAGTTTAGCACCCTTCATTGCAAACTGGATAGGAGATTCAAAATTGTCATCATCACAAGCATAATTCCTAGACTTTGTAGAGGTAAATAAGATTTATTAAAACATACAAATTTTATAATTACTTTTTTTTATAAACAAAAAAAATCCATTCGAGCCGACATATTTGTTGCAGGAACACTCGAACTCAATTCATCACCTGCGACAACTTTCTACTTCGACGAGACAATCGAACACATCAAGAATTACAACGGGAGGATCGGGGGACATCGACAGTCGTAAGAAGCTCCAAACGTCATACTGGTTTCTGTTCTCATTCACACTCAAACAGATACTCGGATTACCTTTTCTTCAAAGCAGTTGGTCATCATATTATATTTTTGAATGGAACTCAGTATGTAAGTTACACAGAAAAATTCGTTACTAGATATTTAGAACAATAATTATCGTTTGATAAATGAAACTTAAACCATATAAGGGAAAAAAAAGAATGTTAAATATTGATGCTGAAAACATGGTATTTAATATATAAAAAAACGAAATATAAAAAATAATTTAGTCATAATAACAATATACCTAAATCTAATCTAATAATATTAAAAAGGGTCGTCCCTTCCATATGTAAATATAAATATGTATGCTAAATCACAAATCTTGAAAGAGAACAAAACAAATATGGAAATGTATAATTACAAATAAAGATAAGCTTACACAAAATAAAAACTAAAAGATTATGATGTTGTGATTATGCTATCTTTAAGGTTACTACTCTACTATTTTTAACAAGTTTCAATTCACAATTCCCTCTCAGAAGAACATTTCGGCTCAGAAAGTTCAAGTCTTCCTTCTGCTTTTGAGGCTTCAGAAGGTTTAGATGAATATCTATATTAAATATAATTATTTTGTTGCCTGATTAAATTGTATACGTTGTTTAAATGTATCTACAAAATGTAAATATCTGATCATATAAGTTGTCAAACCGTAACATCTAATACAATTATGGTCAATTATTATTGTTTAGACCAAATCCTGACTCCACATTCGTAACTTCTTTTTCATGTCTAAAATTGTTGAAACTTATGACATATTAAAGCCAGTTTAGAAATCGCCACCTATATAAACCCCTTTGTTCTGAATACATTATGCAGCTCTTCCATATCTTTAAACATCTAATCCAAAATCGAAACATGACTCAGCCATTTTGGACTATCAGTGATAAAGCCGAGCCGACCTCATTATCTCCAAAAAGGACGGTCACCATGAAGATAAAGAGGCCAGGTACACAGCAGACAAAAATTATTCTATCTGTCGCTTTGAAGACAATGAGTAATGGCCATCTGACCCATGACACGGCACGCGCTATGGAACACAAGCTTGGATACCATGAAATTGATTTTGATTCAGTGATGAAGATCATCGAGGAGACCACTGACCATGTGGCACACACTATTCCAAGACTTGCGATTCCACGGTAACAGATCTTGATATAATTGTTAAGATAGTTGATCACAATCCACATGCTCTGCGCAGAATTGATCTAGACGTCTACATGGTCAAACTCCTCGAAAACCAAAGAGAACCCATCCGCATCGAACACGCTGGAAAATGCTCAATTTGCTGCGAGGAATTTGGCACCGGTGGAATGATCAACTCTTTAAATTGTAGGCATACTTATCATCACCACTGCATCGTAGAGTGGGTTAAAAAGAGATTGACATGCCCATGTTGTAGGGAAAATCTTGCTTGATGGAACGGTTGATCGAGGATGGTATTTTCGAAGGGAACTTGGTACTAAGTTGAGTTTTATAAATTAATATGATGGCTACAAAATGTAATTGTTACAGGATTGAACTATCTTATTGATTTGTAACCAGATGTTAAATCAATATATATCGTACCGAAGCTAAAATACATGTCATAAAAAAAAAAACTACACAGATAAAAAAAATTAATGATGGAATTAAGCAATAAAAAAGAAAAAATCTCCTTGATGTTAGTATTATGGATTGCTATTATTTTGTACAATTACTGGTTTTGTTAAAACAAAATATTTTACTGCTTTCCGTTTTCACTTACGTCCCACAGACCCCATCAATTATATATTACTTGCAAATATAAATTTCCAACTAATAAAAATTAGGCCAGGCTACACACTACATTGCGATGAGTACTTGAACATATAATATACCGATAAACGGATGTGAAAGGATTGGGGTCACAAAATAATAAACCATATATATCATAACGTTTGCTATGATATTTAAAACAGTGTAGTATTCCCCAAGAGACTAAACATCAAGAATGATATATTTAAATCAAATTCTATAAATATTACTCAGATACACACTTGGGGAAATAAAAAACAATTACTGATTCAAGAATCAACAAACAATTTAGTAATTAATTAATTTAAAAAAAAATTGAAGCAAACAATCGACCTACATAAATAGGAACTAATAAATTATTTGGAAATTATAGTCTTGAACATAATATGTTAGACACATCAAGCTTATTTAATTTAATTAAAATTACAAAGTTCCCGAGACTAAAAATGCTTTGTGGAATATGTTGTTCCATATAAATCCAGAAACAAAAAGAATGTAAACTTTTACCCATAAGGAAAATATCTGAATTAAGGTAATGGTGGGGAATCGAACCTGGGACGCATACATAAACAAGGATGACTCCACCACTAGGACAAAGACTAGATTTGTAGATAACTCTCATCCGCATAAATATTACTGATATGACGGGAGATTCTGGAAAGTGTCAGTTACGTCAACTCAAAGTGTTTAAGTGCTTCTTCTTACTCTGGAGAGGAAACCGATAGTCATCATCTTCTTCCCTTTACTTCTTCCTCGACGAAACCTATTCGCGATGTCGATCAAAATCGTCCATCGTCTCATCGATGTAGGGGTCGAGGTTTGGTGAGATCGAATATCCTCTCGAGAGACTACTCGTTTCGTCCTCGAGCTCCATTTGTCTCTTCGAAGAGCGTGTCCACGATGTCGATTGATATACTCGATGCCCTTCTAATAGTGGGAGGCGGTGATCGCCGTCATTACAATCTTGTATGCTTAGGGTATCAATTCCTATGTCTCGGAGGGTTTGTTGTTCAATGTTCTTTAGACCCTATGGATCCCCTTCGTTTGATGTGTTTAGGGTGATTGATAGATTAGGTTGGTGCTATACTGTTATGCATGTCCAACCGTTTTGTCCTAGGGTAGTAAGGAGTTTGTCTCGAATATACTCTTTGGCGCCGATGGTTCACTTATCCGAGTCATGTATCAATCGAGCCTTTTGTCATAAACAAACTGATGATGACACCCTCGATCGAGGATTCATTTCACTGGGAAGTGGTTCCTCTGAAGCAGGCGATTACATACCTCACTAGAGGGCAATGTTACACTTGGGCTGGATTCAGTCTCACTGCTTTGGCGAACCCTTCCAGACTCGTACAGCGTTTGTAAGTTAAACTGGCTTCCAGGACCTGTGTCTGAAGCGATGATAAAGAACCGGCTCCGCCTTTTATTCGCTGTTGCTACTGGGAGGAAGATTGACTTTGGGCCTGGTGTGCGATCAAGTGATCGAGATGGCTGCATAATTCAGATTGGTCCACGGACCTAATCTTTCCAAACCTCATCTATCAAATCTTGATGTTCCAGAGAGAGATACCTATGCTACCAGGCGATGAAGAACTTATCGGCAGCTGTATTCGTATACATGGAACAAGTGGGGAGTCAAGTGGAACAAGGGGAGCATAAGGTTGATTTGGTTTCATCCTTGAAATCTTTTTTTGGCAGTACCGTACGGCTTTTTCTTATGTGACTGATGCATAATCTCTTTGGTAGTCTACTTCTGTAAGAATCTCCAACAGGAAGATGTCATTTTCATGGCATTTGTGTTTTGCTCGATGCTTTATTGTGATGGATGATGTACTTTTGATGATACGATGTTTTCCATATCGGATATTAGTAATGCTATTATAACGTCTTTTATGAAATATTCGATGTCTGTTAAAAGTAAAAGCACAAAGTTGTGTTCTAAATCCGAATTTTATCTGAAAATGATCAGCATATGATTTTGGGTTGCATTAAGTATCTTTTAATTACAGACAACAACCATAGTTTATTAAAAAAAAACAATTCTTAAATAATAAATAATTAGAGTATGATCTGTGTTAAAAACGCAGTTTTTTTAACAAACATAATTAACAAATCAATATGTTTTTGAAAAACAAAAAAAAATGATAAGTAATTTTCTAATACCATTTATTTTGTGTATTTCATAAATATATAATAATATTATTTGTATTTATACTGAATAACCGGTGATTCAATGTGTAAGAGAAATCTGTTACTATCAAAAGTTTTTAGAAGAAAAAATATCTCATCAATTTCTTGATTTAACATTCAATCCAAATCTTAAAAAATTAGCATAGCAACCAATATATCCAGAGTTCCTTCCATACATGAATATATCATACAAATGCTATAACACAAATCATAGAACGAATAAAAGTCGAATACAGAATTGTATTAATCCAAAATAAAGCTAAGATTAGACTAAATAAATTCTCATTAGTAATAAGGTTGAGATCTTGGAATTTAATTGATATGTGCTACTAATTTGCATAAATTTCAGATTCAGTATCCTTTTACATTATGTGTGAACTAATACACCATCAATAATATATTACTTTCCTATCCAACTATTTGAAGACCTCGAGTGAAGGCATACTACTCACATTATTGTGTTGAGGATTAGGTTATATCATATAAATCTAATCAGTAAAACACGATTTGAGAATTTATTCTAACAAAGTACGGACTGAGCCAAAATAATCATATCATAATATAGATCAAAAATTATATAATTATTTTAAACATAATAACAATGTCTACAAACACAGCATTCGGTATCAAATCTTTTGGAAATAAAATTGCCTCAATCTTTGGTATTAAATCTTTTATATTAGCAATTTAAGGAAATTGGTAAAAAGTATGACTTAAGTATTTGGCACTTTCACGAAGTTTCCGTCATATGTTATTTTAGCCTTTTTGCGGTAGCGCTGATACCCATTAACTCTCAAATGTGCCTGTTGCTCCAAATTTGACTATGCTAATTTAAAACTGTCTGTTATAACAATCAAAATTAATTATCATAAATATTTGAATATGACATTAATTGATCACATTTATTCTTCCTGATATACTCCTCCTCTTCTTTCCCTAATAAGTAAATCATTATCAAAAAATCTTCATCTTGAAAAACAACCTCTCTCATATATCGTTATAGAACCCTATAATCACCAGTGGTATCGTTAGCTGATTTCTTAGCATACAAGGCTCGGTTGAATCTTGCCTCGAGGTTAAGCTCTTCCATCCCTTATGAGCGTCCATACTCACTTTGTAACCCTTCTCTAATCTCTTAACTTAATATTTTGATAGCGCAGACTTAGATTGCTTCTAAAGACCCCCTCCCCATCCATCCCCGATAACGAGATGCAGTGTCCGCCTCCTCCCCTATCGAAACTGGAGGTAAACACATCAATACTTAGTACAAGTTGTTGGTTATCAAATCGAGGAATCCTCTGTTTGTGAGATCGAGTTTTGATAATCATAAGATATTAACTTGGTAAAATGAGTAACAAGCTAGGCGAGTTTGCACCTGGTCAGGATCAATGTATCCATCTGAAGGGATTATCTATTATAGTTAGTTTTATTAATAAATTGTTATACGAGATTATTTACAGTATTCTACACAAAACATTAAAAAATGTCTCAGATTATACAGTTGATGATGATTGAGATTTTTCATTGTAATTCTGAAAATTGATGAGCTAGAATTTTTTAAAAATATTGTCTGTTTTAGTGCATCTACTATATATATACATCATATAAATTTAGCTTTAAAATTAATCGTTTAAAGAGTAGTTAAAATATATTATTTTATATATGTATTCTTTAAAATCTGTTTTACTATTTTCGATAGTTATTCTAAGGAGAATAAATTTTGATGATTAACAAAATTCATTACGCCAAATCTTTAATCTGAAAGAATAGTTTTTTGTATTTACTATCAGTTGCCTCAACGTGAACACATGTTTATTTTAAAAATCAGGTTTTGTTCATCACGTGCACAATGCATGTGTAATGTTCATTACGTTCGCAATGCATGTGTAATATTCATATTTGATATTATGATAATGAGCACACTTTTTTGTATATAGAATTTTTAAAGGACACATGAACATGGACAATACCGTTTGTATACTGGAGTTAGAAAAAAGTTACTAAACATTCATTGTTGTTGTTAGTTAATTTCTTAAATTAGTACAGATAAACAATTAGCAAACAAGTTTGAATTGGTTTTATTGTTTTACTAACTTAATTTATCTGGTGAGCTAGACAAAAAATGGGCCAATAATTCAGGAAAAGAGAAGCCTTATTCAATACTAAAAATATCGTATCTTTTCCTCTCTCTGTTAACATAAAAGATTCTATTTATTCAAGCCCCAAATATTTTAGGATCAATTTTGGTGGCGATGGCTTGGAATGGTCGTTTCCTCTATCTTTTGTCCTTTTAAATTTTTTTTTTTTTTTTTTTTTTTTTTCAAGTGGATTGTTAGGTAACTATGAGCTAAATTCGGTTTTTTCACCTGATTCATTTGCTGTAAACCATTATAATTTAGTTCAAACTTCAAGCATCAGTACATATATTAAAATATATTGCATACGCTTATTAAAAATATGTCATCTCCTGAGTTTTTGAGTGTGGCTACCATAGTCTTATAGCAAATAAACTTACTAAGATTCTAGCGATGCTTGAAGGCGTTGTTCAATTTTGTTAGACTTGGGCTGGGAGAATTGGTTGATAGATATAGTGACATACGGTTATCCATACTTTCTGAAAAAAAAAAAAAATTCTTAAGACAACGTAGACACTGAATGAAGAATACGAAGATTTGTTTATATGGATGCATTTATACAACACATAAGATCTTTTCTATTGTGAATAAAACATTATTGTGTTAGTTCTTCGAGCGCTTATGTGAGGTAAAACTATATGTTAAAAACAATTTGACCTATTTTATTGTGTGCTTCTGAATAATCGCATAATAAAAATAAAATAAAAATTTGTGGGCGTACATGTTGTCCACCTTTCCGTGCTGATCTTCTACTGAAATACAGGATCTTCATCCGGGATAACACAGAAAAGAAAACGGGGACGTCCGCTCGGATCACGTGGAAAACCTAAAGGTGTGTCCGAAATATAACATATACATTATACCATCAGATTATAATTTATATGAGACTAATCTACCAAGATTTTATCAGTTAAGCACGGTAAGCGATCGTCAATTCAAACCAAGATATTATGATTGTAAGTTTATATAAATTGGAATACCATATTTAGATAAATATATATATAATAAAAAGGATGACAAAAAAGTCAAATGCTCCCAGGCACACTTCCCAAGGCTTCTGGTAACCTTGACCTCCTCTCCGCCTCCACTGCTAACTCCTCCCGGGTCCGCCGTTAACTCTCCCGGCTCCGTCGTAACTGTTTCCCGGTGAAGTAGATCCGTTGTACGATTTTTATCACAGGAGCTCGGTCTTTCTCTCCATGGTCTCGGAAATGGCTTTGAATAAAGCATTAAACGCAGATCTGCCTCGAAGAAGGATTACTGTAACAGGAAAAATTTTAATGTTTCAACTATTTCTGGTTGAGCTTTAAAGTCTCTCTCAGCTCCTGTTGGTCCCCTTCTACTGTCACGTACAGTTTTTACCTTGTCTCTAAGGTTTCACCCTGTTCTGGATTTACTACTCCACTGTAGTTTGTTTTTCTCTTCTCTTTTTACAGCCTTGTTAAATGGCTTACCGAAGCTCACGCTTGGAGAAAGGAAAATGGATTCCTGACCCATCAAAAGAATCTCGCAGGCCCCCAATACGAATCCCTCAAGAAAATACCGCAACTCTCATAGAGGAAAATCGATTCACTCTTATTGGGCGTGTTACAAATCCAAAAATTCAAAAGACCCGTGCGCTTGTGGACTTCTTCCTGCAGCAATGGAGGGTAACAGGCACCATTACTGGCCGAGATCTAGGCCCAAACTTGTTCCAGTTCAAGTTTGAATCGGAACAAGACCTTCAAGCGATTCTCGCAAAAGCTCCATTCCACTTCAAGAGGTGGATGATGATTTTACAAAGATGGGAACCTGTAGTCTCTGACTTCTTCCCGGCTCTCATCCCCTTCTGGATCACGGTTCATGGGATTCCTCTCCACTACTGGACAGAGAAAGCTCTAGAAGCCATTGGAACTGAATTGGGACCGGTGGAAAGGTTTGATGTGGGACGAGGTCGTATGAGAGTGCTGATTAATGGTCTGAAACCCCTAGAAATGAAGCTCGAGATCAGCGTAGCAGGGGTAATCAAGCAGGTTGAGTTGGAGTATGAAGACCTGCAGAAACATTGCTTTATCTGCCACTCACTCAGCCACGACAGAGATGAATGTCCCTCTCTAAGAGCCCAAGCAAATATCAGAGAACCTGGGCCGAGAATGGGAATCTCACAAGCTAGAACCATGGAAAGATTGGATGCTGATCGTAGGAGAGCAGATGAAAGGAGGAAAGCACGATCTGATGGCTCTCAATGGCAAAGACCTCTCAGACACGAGTTGGAATGGAAACATGATAAGGACTTCCGAGTCAACTACGGTGCTAGGAGAGACCCATATTACAAGGATGAGTCCTTGCGCCCCGAGGAGTCAGAACGCAGTTGCAGACGCCCTGCTAAGGAAAGACTCTCCTTGTCTAAAGATACCAACTATGTCTCTCACTCTCGTCACAACTTCCAGACCCCGAGGACCGAGTGGAGACCAATAGAGGGTGACTCTCACCTGGGGAACAATTCAAAGGCTGGGGCGCTTTCCTCGGTCTCACACACTCCGTCTCCTAAACCAATCCGAGAAGGAGAGGCGACTGCAAGCAAGGGAGTATCAACAAATAGACAGGTTTCAGGGGAGGGCAGTGCTCCTTCTCAGGAACGTCGCTCAGCTCTTAATCGGCTCTCCCTCCCAAAGGAGAGAGTACCACTGCTACAAGAGGGGGTGGCAAATGCAGATTCTGGCAGACTCCAGGAGATAGACCCCCAGCTAGTAGAGCAAGGAAAGAGCCAGGGAGGTAACAGTGTTCCGTCCTCCTCAAGGAACCCTAATCCCCCTAGAAATATTCCGTATGATGCTTCTCAAGAACGCTCACCGATCAGAACTTTAAGTGAAGACAGAGTCCATGTTTCTCTAAGACTGGGACCCCTCTTCCACTCGGAGGATGACGAAAGTCTGATTAACCTGCAACCTGCAAACAACCGGAGGTCTACTACTAAAGCGGCTGTGGAAGGTGATAAAACAAAGAAAAGAGGTAGTCAAAGTACAGCCGGGAACTTCAGTGAAAAGAGCAGAGTTACTAAGAACTATCGATCTCCCAAGAGGATTCCGGGAATTTCTGTAGCAAGAAAGCCAAGTAGCAAGGATCTTGGGAACAAAGATGCAGGTCCTTCGACTGCAACAGGAACGGCTCAACCACGCTCAAAGATAATTCCAGCAACGAGGGGAACGGATTTTCGGTCCGGTCCAAATCCTCTTCCTTAGTCAATATGAGCTGGAACTGTCAAGGTATCGGGAGCGACCTGACAGTTCGTCGTCTAAAGGAGTTCCGCAAAAAGAACTCCCCGGATATAATGTTCCTGATGGAGACAAAAAGAAAAGATGAAGATGTTTTCCTGATGTACCGTGGATCGGCTTTTACTAATCACTTCACTGTGCCGCCTGTGGGTTCAAGCGGAGGATTAGCTCTATCGTGGAAGGATAATGTACATCTGGAAGTTTTATTCTCTTCTCTAATGTAATCGATACCGGATTGAATTCAATAAGAAGATCTTTTTAAGTATCGTACATTTATGGAGCCCCTAATAGGGAAGAGACCGAGATTCGGGAGGTCATGACAGAGATAGGGATTGGACGGACGGCTCCTTGGCTACTCACGGAGACTTCAACGACTTACTAGACAACTCGAAAAGGTGGGAGGTCGCTGAGATGGGAGGGTCTTTCCTGTCCTTCCATAACTTCGTCTCAACTCATGGTGCGTGGGATTTGCAATTCTCTGGAAATTCACTATCATGGAGGGTACTAGATACTCCCATTTCATCCAATCTCGACTTGATCGGGCCATGGCGAATATAGATTGGATGGAGATGTTTCCAGCGGCAAGGAGTGAGTATCTTCGGTTTGAAGGGTCAGATCATAGACCTCTTCTAACACATTTTGATCAACACCTAAAGAAGAAGAAAGGCTTGTTCCGGTACGATAGGAGATTAAGCGAGAAACCGGAAATAAGAAAGCTGGTGGAGGATTCTTGGAAATCGGAGGATACAGTCTCGCTGCTAACAAAGATCAATAAAGTTAGGCGAAAACTCATTGAGTGGGCAAAGACTCAAGCAGCGGAGACAAAGGATCACATTAGTTCCCACCAGGTTCTACTTGAGCAAGCTCTCTCTGTTCTGGTACCGGACTCAGACCGCATAGCTAGCCTAAAAGAGATCCTAGAAAAGGCTTATGCAGAAGAAGAGGCTTTCTGGCGCCAAAGGAGTCGGATTCAGTGGTTGAATGGCGGAGATCGTAACTCCAGCTTCTTCCATGCTGTTACGCGTGGACGCAGGGCCTGTAATAAATTTTCTATCATCGAAAATGAGGCTGGCGCAGCGTTCTATGAGGAGGACCAGATTGTGCAGGCATTTTCCCTTTTCTACCAGCAGCTGTTCTCTTCGGGGCATACAGTTTCATCGGAGATAGTGGCTGAAGCCTTAGCTCCAAAGGTAACAACAGAGATGAACCAGCTGCTAATAGAGATACCAGATAAGTTGGAAGTGCAGAAGGCGGTGTTCTCGATTCACAAGGATAAAGCACCAGGTCGATGGCTTCTCGCGATTTCTACCAGACTTTTGGGGCGTGTCGGCGATGATGTTTACCGGGACATCAGACTTTTCTTTGAGACCAGCTCCATGCCCTCGAGACAAAATGAAACGCACCTCAGGCTTATTCCTAAGGGATCGGGAGCAAAGAGAGTTTCGGATTACAGGCCCATAGCCTTGTGCAACACGCAGTATAAAATAATTGCGAAAATATTGTCGAAGAGGCTGCAACCGCTGCTTCACTCCCTGATCTCACCGTCTCAGTCAGCCTTCGTTCCGGGGAGAGCAATCTCTGACAATGTGTTGATTACCCATGAGGTCCTACACTACTTGAGGAGATCAGAAGCAAAGAAGCGGGTTGCCATGGCGGTAAAAACGGACATGAGTAAAGCCTATGACAGGATCGAATGGAATTTCTTACGCGACGTCCTGCGGAGAATGGGCTTTCATGATACTTGGACTACTTGGGTTATGGAATGCGTCTCTTCGGTCTCGTACTCCTTCTTAATTAATGGTGGTCCGCAGGGTCGTGTCAATCCTTCCAGAGGACTTCGGCAGGGAGACCCGCTCTCTCCGTACTTATTTATTCTTTGTACGGAGGTGCTTTCGGGCTTGTGTAACAACGCTCTGGAAAATGGAACGCTCCCGGGGATTAAAGTAGGCCGACACTGTCCTCCTCTCAATCACTTGCTGTTTGCCGATGATACCATGTTCTTTGGTAAATCTAATGCAGCGAGCTGTGCCACTTTGACCTCGATTCTTCATAAATATGAGTTGGCGTCGGGACAGTGTATAAATCGGGCAAAATCTGCAATCACCTTCTCATCAAAAACAAATCAAGAGTGTAAAACCCGGGTCAAACGAGAGCTGAATATATGCAACGAAGGAGGTATTGGTAAGTACTTAGGTCTGCCTGAACACTTCGGAAGGAAGAAACGGGACATTTTTGCCTCTATCATCGATAGGATAAGGCAGAGAGCTCAAAGTTGGACGAGCAGATATTTGTCGGGAGCAGGGAAGATGGTTCTCTTGAAAGCAGTGCTTGCGGCTATGCCCACCTATACGATGTCATGCTTCAAGCTCCCCAGTTCTCTTTGCAAGCAAATCCAGACGGTGCTCACTCGCTTCTGGTGGGACGCCAAACCAGAGTTGAGAAAGATGAGCTGGGTCTCATGGGACAAAATGACCCTCCCTAAGAGTGCTGGGGGTCTTGGGTTTAGAGAAATCGAAGTGTTTAATGATGCACTCCTGGCGAAACATACTTGGCGGCTCTTACAGAATCCATCCTCCTTGCTAGGGCGTATCTTACTCAACAGATATTGCCATGATTCAGATATCCTCTCTTGCTCGGCACCAAACTCTGCTTCTCATGGTTGGAGAGGGATACTGGCAGGAAGAGAAATCATCAAGAAAGGCATGGGATGGAATGTTGGAAATGGCAGATCAATCAATGTCTGGAGTGATAATTGGTTATCTATGGAGGCTCAGGAATGCCCATTAGGTCCCCCTACGGAGGTTGACCAGGACCTCCGGGTCTGCGATCTTATGTATCCTGACTCTACGGAGTGGAACGTGGCTGAGATCAGGCGCAAAGTGCCAGTTTATGAAGCTCATATCAGGAAGCTAACACCGGGCGAGAACCACCTTGAAGATGAGATAACTTGGCTCTATGATAAGTCAGGGAGCTATACAACGAAGTCAGGGTACTCGCTAGCAAAAGTCCACAACGGTAATCATAGGGACAAATTTAACTGGAAGCAGTATGTGTGGAATGTCCAATGCTCCCCGAAATTGCGCCATTTCTTATGGAAGTTAAAAAACAATGCGATGGCGGTGGGAGAAACTCTTGTAAAACGTGGTATGCAGGTTGATGGTAAATGTAAGAGATGTGGAGAGCCGGAATCCTTATTGCACGTAATGCTCACCTGCTCAACAGCACAAAAGGTCTGGGATCTTGTGCCAAGCTTGACGATCCCATCGAGTAGCACCTGCAGTTCGATGGAGGAGCTCTTAAAGACCTGTGCGCGCATGACCTTGCTACCACCAACGGGTCTAAAAACCCCCCTCTACCCTTGGATTTTCTGGGTGCTGTGGACTAGTAGAAATCAATTACGGTTTGAAGACAAGTCTTTCTCGGAAACAGAGATGGTAACTAGAGCAATCAAAGCGGCTAAAGAGTGGCAGGCTTCTCTGCCAACTCAAAAACGTCTCTCTGCTTCATTTAAAGACTGTCCTACCGCAATCTCTACTCCTCAAACTCCATCAAACGCTTATACTCTGTACACGGATGCTGCTTGGAATGGTTTTTCTGGTGCAGGTGGTCTAGGATGGGTTTGCACAAACTCTTCGGGCACCGATGTGTTCCAAGGAACCGAGGCCCGACGCTATATATCCTCTGCCCTCGCAGGGGAAGCTTTGGCGATGAAAGCTGGTCTCTCGAAGATCATAGCTGCTGGTTATAAAGACTTGATCTGTTGTTCAGATTCGAGAAGTCTCATTGATGCGATCACAGGGAAAAAGACTGTGGCTGCGCTTCGAGGGATACTCCATGACATTGGCGTGTTGAGTAGCTCCTTCTCCTCTATCTCCTTTAGATTTATTCCTCGTTCTGTAAACGCCCCGGCTGACCGGTTGGCTAAACAATCTCTGTTTCTTTTGTCGAACTCTCTCTCTGTTTTAGGAAACTCTGTTTCGGTTTAAGTTATATTGAAGGGTTTGATCAAAAAAAGATAAATATATATATATATATATATATACATAAGCTAAATGGATTCAAAAATTAATGAGCAGGTGGCTGCAATGGTTGCGAACTTTACAGTAAGGAATATTTTGGTCATGTCAATTTCTCCATATCCTTTTATATTTATTAGTTTTGGCTTCATAGTCAAGCAGAAAAGCGCCGTAACATGAGAAGGGCCATGTTGCTATCGAAGCGAAATTCCCGGTTCAATGGTGAGCATCGATGCTGCCCGATTACAATGTCGTTGGCTACATTTTTATTACTAATTTTTAATTTATTGTTTCAGATGGTCCACAACGAACACATATGCGGCATCGTACTCGAGCAAAGAAAAAGGTGCATACTATCTAAACCCTTAGTAATTCTCCATAATTAAAATCCGATGAGTAGATAACATTAGAAGGTCTACATAATTAATCCCTTATGTATATTTTAAAATTCTCTTACAAATATATAATCCAACACAACGTAATATGTATATGTACCTATAATTATTTATATTTCTATATCTGAATCACGGAAAATTTATAACCATAGATACATATCTTTAACAACAACACTTCTATTTATACTAACATTGATATACTCTGTGAGGTTCGTAGCCAAAACAATCAGACAATTGTGTAGATGCAAACTATCTATCACCAATTAGGATAATGAACTGATATAGAAATCGAATTAACAAATCTGAATTTTGAATATACGAAAATAAAATATATAACACATTTACTGGATAATTGTATATTCATCACGACAAATACTTTTATTATTAATATTGGTGTAGTATATTTAGATATTGAATTTTAAACTTAATAATCTACCATTATCTATTTCGATTTTTTGTATGACCCTAGGAAAAACATTATGTTCATGATAATATTTTCACAACAAAAGTTACTAATAATCTTACTGCCAATAGTATGTTTTCTAATAATATACTGAAAGCAAATAAACGATTCCATAGATTAAAAAAAATATATCAGTCATGAGTTAGAAAATATATATAACCGATTAGGATAATAGAATGATATAGGAGACAAATTAATAAAGATTGAATTTTAACTATACGCTTAATAAAATATATACCACGTTTGCTTGGTAGTTCAGTATTCACAACCACAGTGCTTCTGTTACACATATCAGTGGTAGTAAATTTAGATATTGTTTAATAAAGTTAATAATCCATCTATATACAGACCTAATTTAATATGATGTTAGGAAAACATTAAGTTCATAATTTTATGTTCACAACAAAAATAAACTAATTGTTCTCATTAAAAATAATATATTTTAGTAGATTCATAAGGAAATCAATTAAACAATTCTGTGAATACAAAATATATATCACTATTTATGATTACAAATAATATATAGTTTAAAATTTCTGAATTTAGAATAATAATTATACAAATATAAAACATATTCTACATATTCTTAATAATTATGATATTCGGTCCAAAAAATTAATGATCCATCCTAGAGTATAGATCAATCACAATATAAAAAATTTAAAGAATATATTCACCAATTTAGTTAATAAAGAGGAAACTCATACATCTTAACTGATTGAATACACAATATAGTATTTAGGATCAATATAAAGGTTAGTAATTTTTTGTTAAAAAGAGTAAAACTATCTTCCCAATTGACTTAAATTTTCAAATTCTACCTGCTAAATTTATAGCCTTCAACTGGACATTTGAAAACATAGATGGGTTTAAAACATACCGTTGTTTCAAAACGAGATATAAAGAGATTTTTACGTATTAAAATATGCATACATATAAATTTCTAAAAAGTACATTAAAGGGTAAACATTTTATAAAAAAGTAAATTATAAGCAGTTTGTGAGAAAAGTTGATCTGTTTTATTTCATCCGTGGAAATTTTGATATTTTATAAAGTTAATTAAGTTAACAAGTACTAATTAATACGGTTTCTCTTGTATTTCTTAGAGAGGTTACACTCCGTACAATTCTTTATTATACACGACGATATGAAAACAATGTTAAACATAATTTAATGCGGATAAAGACTCTACATCTAAAGCTGAAGATAACCCAATCATAGCATGCGAAATGTGGCGCTAATGTGGAAATCGAGCAGTACGGACTCGGATCCGGTGAACCATCGTTCACGCTTTGCTGTAACCATGGCGGATAAAGCTTCCACCGATCAAGCAACCCCAGCCTGTTAGAAGAGCTTCTTCAACACGATGGTTTCGGGATACTATCGAGTATATAATTCTGTACTAGCTTTTCGTCGGTTGGGATGAAAATGGATTACGGTGTCGTCAACTCCCGGTCCTTACACCATACGAATCCAGGTCAGACCCATCACGAATTGGCTCGCTTATACCACGCCGGGTTGTCTCCCGAATATCTCCAGCTTTACATATTTGATACGGCAACGAAGTCAGAATCGGTTGACGCGATGGGTCGAACCTCTGCGAGAAGGAAATCTTGATGAGGCAACCTTACAGCGTCTCATCAAGATGGTTGACGAGAACAATTGTTTGGCTAAGATATTCCGGCGGACGCGTGATCATTATGGCGCGGGAATGAGTTCTTGTTAGGTTGCTTCGGATAAAGGGAAAGGAAAAGAGTGCGATCTTCTGTTGCAAGCGAGTCGCGAGGAGCCTTATTGTAGGGATATGTCACAGACGATCGGTTTCTGAGATATAGTGGTCCAATTCAATCGACACTCTGCAGCAGCTACGTGGCGATCACCCTCGTACATGAGTCTACAATATCCTCTTACGTTCCCATATGGTGAATATGGCTTTCAACCCGAGATCCCACTAATTCTTGAGACAGGCACTTCAAGAACAAAGCAATATGTAACCATGCGGCAATATTATGCCTCATTAATCGGTTACGGCGAGGTCGGCGTTGATTAAGGAGGGCGTCTCTTTCATCAATTTATTGTGGGCGTTCGCATCAATTGAAGAAGATCGTCTAAGGTGGGCGAGGAATAATCAGGATGTCTTAAGAGCCGAGCTATCACAGTAATGTTCTCGGCGCTGTGTGCGGGGTGACACGATGCTAAAGTTGTGGGCCAGAGGTATATACTGCCTCCAAGTTTCACTGGTGGGCCCGATACTTGATTGAGAAATATTATGGCCTTAATGGCTATTTGCGAGACTTCGCAACCAGATTTGTTTGTCACAATGACGGCCAATCCTAATTGGATCGAGATTAAAGATCATCTTATGAGATATGGTGGAGATGTTCCCAATGACAGACCGGACATTGAGTGCAGTCTTCAAAATGAAGTTAGATCAACTACTTAAAGATTTCAAGAAAGGGACTTTCTTCAAGCCGTATCAACGCCCTCCACGAATAGAGTTTCAGAAGCGGGGTCTTCCTCATGCGCATATACTACTGTGGTTTGGGAACTGTTCGAGGACACCGAGTCGCGGAGGAAATTGATCACGATCATCTCAGCGAGCTACCGGACAAAGATGAAGATCGAGGCTTATGAGTTGGTCACAAAACACATGATCCATGGCCCATGTGGTACACTTAATCCGAGGTCACCATGTATGGAAAATAATGTGTGCCGCGAAAAAGTATCCTCGGCCGTATAACAATACCACTCGATTGACAAGTCGGGATATGTGTTATACGCCGTCGCCGAACGATAAAGCGAGTCGCGGTAAAGAATGGATCAATCATAGACAACACTTCTGTTGTGCCACATAACGTCGAGCTTTTAAAGAAGTACAATGCTCATATTAATGTCGAGTGGTGTAATAGAACAAGTGCGGTGAAGTATTTATTCAAATACATAACCAAAGGTGTTGATGAGAGCATCGGCTGTTATTGAGAAAGGAAATCACGACTATACGTATAGCGACCTCGGACGGATCAAATGAGAGAGTCCTTAAGCAGCATAGCGAGATCCAAGACTACATCGCTCGATATTTGTCAGCTTGTGAGTCTATGTGGCGGGCGTATGCATTCCACATACATAAAGAAAACCATCAGTTGAGAAGCTTATCATTCACGGAAGGCGAACATAACATCTCAGTCAAAGAAACTGATAATCTTGGTCGTGTAATCCGTAGCGGGCATCGAAAAACAATGTTCACTGAATGGATGGTTTTATGCGAGAACATCGAGTTTGCAAGAACATTAACCTACGTCGCGATACCAGAATTTTTATGCGGAACAACAGTACTAAGGTCTGGTCTCCACGTAAGAAAGGCAAAGCCATTGGCAGAATCGTAAATGTTCATCCGTCATCGGTGATCGGTACTTTAGGATCCTCATAAATAAGATTAAGGGTCAAGAAGCTATGATGAGCTCAAGACCTACAACAACGTGAAATATCCTGATTACAAATCAGTTTGTCCATACGTGGCTATTTGGACAATGATGTTGAATGGCACGAGACTATGTCGGAAGGTGTTAGATGGGCTACCCCATACCAACTCCGAGATATGTTTGTCACCTTCTTGACAAACTGTTTTGTTCTGAGTCCTAAAATTTATGGGAACATTCTTGGAAATCCATGGCGAGGATATCTGCACAAGAGGCAGCGAATCATGGGTCATGCGAATCTGGAGCTAGATGGCGAGACTCTCGAGCAATACGTTAATCGAAGTAGAAAAATTAATGAGAATGCATGACCGATCTTTAAGCGAGATTAAAGATATGCGAAGATCAAACCTGTTCGCTGAGAGCTAGAAACAATTTATGGAACCAAGAACTGGATTACGACATCGCCGAGAAGCGTTAAGACATGACAAGCAATTTAGCCAGCGGCTGACCAGCGTGCAATTCACGATTCAGTCTTAGAATCTGTTGACAAAGGGATGGAAAGCTATTCTTCGTATATGGTGCGGGAGGCACGGGTAAAAGCGTTCCTTTACCAAACCATCATATCAAGAATACGATCCGAAAACAGATTGTTCTACCGGTCGCCTCATCAGGGATAGCTGCTCTGCTCCTTCCCAATGGTCGAACAGCACATTCTCGCTTCAATATCCCTTTAAAGCTCGATGAAAATAAGCTATGTAATATCAAACCCGGAACAATGCTGGCTGAACTTATAGAAGACAGATCTTATAATATGGGACGAGGCTCTATGACACATAAGCATGCTTTTGGTAGCTAGACAAATCTCGAGAGATATTATGTCTAGAAAAGATTCAGCATAAAGATCTGACTTTTGGTGGCAAGACAGTTCTTTAAGCGGTGATTTCCGCCGGATATTACAATGATCCCACGAGGCAGCAAAGCTGATACTGTCCTAGCTTCAATAAGTCACTCATACCTATGGCATAGCTGCCACAAGTTCTCTTTGAAGGCGAATATGAGGCTGAATCAGGAAGACAAGGAGTTCTCGGATTGGCTCCTACAAGTCGGAGAAGGTCGTGCGAGGAACTGACACGGGAGAAGAGTATGATAACCACCATGAGCAAATGATATCATCAATGATTCGTTAATTGAAAATGTGGTGAGGATCCATTGAGAGGTTGTTAATGCATACGGAGAAGTTCATACAGTACCAACTTCCCATAGTTACTACAGCGATAGAGCTATACTCACACCACGGAATGAAGCGTGGATGAGATCAATGCATACACCATCTCTCATACCGACGGGATTCAAAAGATTATTTCAGTTTTGATAGCTTGAGGTATCGGATACTCAATCGAACGAGCGAAACACTTTACCGGTAGAGTATCTTAATTCCTTGGAGTTTTCAGGCCTGCCTTCGTATAAACTCACTCGAAGATTGGGGCTCGGTTATGCTTTTACGGAACATAAATCGAGAAAAGGATTGTGCAACGGTACCGTATGATCCTAACCCACATAGGCGCTTGCTCAAAGCGAAATCGTCACTGGATCCCATATCGGAAGAGATCTTGATTCCAAGGATTGTCCTTACGCATGATGAAACACATCTACCGTTCACCTTACGTCGAAGCGGTTCCCTATCGACAGTACGAATGACAATCAATAAAAGCCAAGGTCGAGTTTAAAGGAGGTCATTTTGTATCACTTTAAACCCGTGTTCTCTCATGGTCAACTCTATGTGGCTTTATCACGTGTTACAAACAAAGCGGGATTAACTATCATCAAGGCGAAGATTCCCACGAGCTTAAGGTGAAGAACGTTGTTTACAAAGAAATCTTCAAGGGCCTTCATCCCCATAGAGGTAATAACAATTAAATTATAAATGTTCCACATCCACCATTTTAAAATAAAAAATCTCTCTAAATTGAAGATCACGGCAGATTCTGAGGGCCCAACACCACCACCTTAGTAACCTCATTGCTCTCGAGAAGGCAGAGACAATTCTTATGCAACCACGAGAATCGGTATCTTATTATATACATAATCATTGAATCATATATAAATTTATTTAAGTATACTAACTTGGTCTTTAACTTCGGATCGTCTCTTTCAAAAGACTCTATCGCAATCTACATTCTACAAACACTTTGTTCTTCTATATAATTTTTAAGACACTGAATTTATTCTATTTCTTTAAAAGCTATCGATCATCAGTATTTCATATTTCATTATATATATTACACTCATAACAGGGGGAAAATATAAAGACTATTAGAAACAAAACTTAAACAAACACTTATCCGCGCGTAGCGCGGAGATTGAATCTAGTGTAATTAATAAGGGGTCTTATCAGATGATTGCTATTATTATCAGGCTATGAATAGTAACTGCGAATTGAGCGGTGCGGGACAAACGGTTTAACTAGGATGCGGTTTTAACAATTATAAAAACGTATAGATATATGGTATATGTAGAAATTTTTGTTAGAGTTAACTGTGGTGCGGAGCGGTTCGTAACATTCAAAGTCTAAAGGTAATGCGTTATATTATTATTGGATAGTATCAATTCTTATCACCAGACGAAACTTCTAAGATATTGTATAAAGGGCAACAAGTAACGTGGCCGTGTCACGAGGGCTGTCGTTAGTTTCTACATTTTTAAGGGACAAGTCAGCCACAAACTTGCTATGATATGTACCAGAAAAATTGATTCCTTGTTGAAACATATTATTATAATATGAGATATAAGCGTAATAAAATCAGAATAGAACTAAATATGATTGATACAAGTCTTTTCCTCATCTGACAGAACGTGAACAATGAAATGTAGCAATGTACAAAACCAAAAATGAAAGCTTAGCTTTCAGGCCATGACTTTGTCAATGGGCTCTTTCAATCAGCCGTGTAAAAAAAAAAAATTTGTATTTTCCCCACTTTTTTTTGTTGAATGTTAAAACTTCAAACTGATAAAATTTATTTGGGTTTCTGCCAAAATGCAAAACTGTCATGCAAATTCGAGGAAGAGAAAATGACATATGCTAAGAGTCATGCTAAGATAAGTCTTTTTTTTCAGGTGATACTAAAATATAGCTTGTTCATCAACCATTGATCATTGAATTAAATCAACTAGAATCTCTTCCGGAACACACAGAAATTCTCCTTCCTGTGGAAGCAATCGCGATAAGGGCGAATCTTGTAGAGCAAACAAGTCTTCCCTCTTATACTTCACCCTCTGATCTGTATCCACAAATATCACACTATTAAAAACTAATTTTGAGCTCTGCTAATCACACATTTCTCAGCTTTTTCAGTGAAAAAGGCATTACCTATGAAACTTCTGGAAACAGCAGAAGAAGTCTCCGGGCTCTGGTTGTTCCTCCTCCTTCCTACCTTTGCCAAACTCTGCGGAGGAGATGACCGAGGAAGAATTTTGTTTTGGTCGAGAGAAGAGGATTCTATAGCAAACTCATGCATCACTCTGATGTGAGGGTGCTTTTTGCAGAGACCGGTGACAGCAGCTTCGGTTAAAAGCCAACAGCCTTTGAGGTCGAGTGTCCTCAGGCTTGACGGCGGTTTAAACTTCTCGAGACCGAGGTTGGTCAACACTGCATCTTGAAAGCCGAGGCTGACTAGGTTTGGGAGAGACGAGAGATGGTGGAGTGTGGAATCCGTGAGGGATTTGCTTTTCAGAGACAAATGTGTTAAGCCGGTAAGGCTACTCAGAGGGGAGAGAGCAATGTCACTAAGGTACGGATGTTCTAGACTCAAGGTTTTAAGGGCAGTTAAAGACTTTAGTGCTGCTAGAGACGGCTTTGCTTCTTCTTCTTCTTCTTCTAGTGGAGATTGTTGCTGGATGAATCCTGAAAGAAATAAAGTAATAGAGTTAAAATTTAATCTGTTATTATCCATTCAAATAGAGTATACAAGGCTTAAACCTCGGATGCTGGTCCTGCTCAAGTCAAGGGCTTTAATGCAAGGCATCCTATTGCTGATACACAAGATGGACAGATCGTCAATAAATGTCTGGGACAGAGAGAATGTCTCCAGCCTCGGGACATGTCCGGAAAGAATTTCAACCCCAGCGTAAGTGATTTTTGTATACGAGACATTGAGATTCCTAAGAGTATCACCAACACATAACAAAAACTCAACAGAATCATCCCCGAAAGCTGTTGAGCTCAGATCAAGATGCTCCAGCTTAGTCATAGTTTCTAAGAAGCTGAAGTCTTGGATAGAAGTCTTGGAAACGTCTAAGTGGGTTATAGAGCTTTTGCTGGTGAAGGAGAAGACCTCGGTTTCAGCACTAAACGTAGCTCCGGATAAAACGAGCTTTTTCAAGGAAGCTAATACGGAGCTGTGAGTGCTTGATATGGAGACAACGGTACACTTGTTCATGAGTAAGCATTCAAGATGCGGAATGTTTGGAGCCTGTGTGACGCTTGTCCACGAGAGATTAAGAAAGCTCAAGTTTGGAAATTCGAGAATACTGACAGCTCCTTGGTTGGTGACATTGCTTCCCCAGATGTCAAGGTACTCTAGGTTCGTCAGTACCTGAGGAGCAAAAAGAACTGGCTATGAGAAACACTAAAAGTAATGACTTAAAACATAAATATATGCAGGATGTTAATATAATACAGGAGGCTGGAACCTTTAAAAAAAAAACTCTTATTCCAAGAATACTTAACTGGAGATGTGTACTAGTTTCTATGCACATAATATACATAACATATAACCTAGAACATTACAATCTTAGCAGAGTTCATACACCAGCTACATCGATAACGAATACTTAACTACACAATTCAATCACATACAACAATCAATTCACATATAAAACCTTGGTACCTGGAGAGAGCTCAAGTTGTGATCAGTTACAGGCAAGCCACCCAAATCAAGAAGAGACAATTTTTTAAGTGAAGCAAGAAGAGAGATTCCAGCTTCCTTAACGCCCGTCTGCGAAATCCACAACTTCTCCAAATTCACAACAGACTGGAGGTGCTTTATACCAGCATCGGTAACCTTTGAGCATCTTGAAAGATCCAACTCCTTCAAACATGTTAATCCTGGAAAAATCAGACATCATACAAATTAAATAATACATTTGTCACCACCATAAGCTTCCATTGCAGAAGATTCAGAAGAGCATATACACCTGTGATAGGCCAGATGGTGGAGTTGTTGATTCTAGGGCAATCTGAAAGATTTAGAGAAAACAGATTAACAAATCCTCCAATGTACGCCATCCATTCTCCGTTGACGGAGCTTTCTCCTCGGAGATCTATGTTCTCTACAGAATGTTTGAATACTCTGCAGAGAAAGAGAATCACGTTTAGATTCGATAGAGATCAATGCAAACATATATATCATCAAACAATTCAAGGAGAGTTAAACAAATATCAACGAAATCTCCAGCAAAAACTAAGATCTAAAGCAATCTTTTCAACATCTCGAATCCAAGCATATAACTATCACCCGTTCATCAGATTCATGCAAATTCTTCATCGTTTCGGCTCGGGAAACAATCATCGGAAGCTGGAAAAGAATGGATA